>JAJHIY020001347.1:225000-237500 GCA_022114975.2 Lampris megalopsis | reverse complement strand
CTAATTACACCTGCGACTAATTACACGTGTGACCGGCTCGAGGCGTCTTCTTCCCCTGGGCACGAGTTCACCTCGCGCCTTTACACTGGCCCCGTGTGTGGGCATGGAGAGAGCGCGCGAGAATAATGACTTCTATTCTCTTCCCGATGAGAGGAGAACATGGAAGCCGATCCGCACACACCCTCCTCCTCTTCCTCCCCTTCCTCCTCCTCCTCCTCCTCCTCCTCCTCCTCCTCCTCCTCCTTCTCTAACAGAGCATTTGCTGTTATTATCTATCTGTCAGTTTGTCTGCCTCTCTTTCTCTCATAGTATCGTTCCCTCTCTCTCTCTCTCTCTGTCTGTCTCTCTCTCTCCCCCCCCCTCTCTCTCGCTCTCTTCTATCTCCCTCTGTGTGTGTCTGTCTCTCTCTCTGTCTCACCCTCCGTCTTACTCTCTTTTTTATGCTCATCCCCCTCTCCGATAGTTTTCTCTGTCGGTGTTTCATTCTGTCATTCTCTCTCCTCCTTATTGTCTTTCTGAGGCTGAACCTAAATTTTTAATGCTTTAATTTTGGTTTTCAAGGTCAGAATTGTTCACACCGTTTTGTACCTGAACAGTTCTAGAAGCATCTTTTATTCTCTAACTGGTTGTCCTTATTTCCTATTCTCACCTCTCCTTCTCTCCGATCCATTTTAATGCAAATAATCTTTACTGGAATCCTTTCACAAGCTTAACACCACAGCCCAGGCGCTTTCTCTCTCTTCACATCACTCTCTCACCCTCACTCTCTCACCCTCACTATCTCACCCTCACTATCTCACCCTCACTCTCTCACCCTCACTCTCTCACCCTCACTCTCTCGCCCTCACTATCTCGCCCTCACTCTCTCACCCTCACTCTCACTCTCTCACCCTCACTCTCTAACCCCCACTCTCTCACCCTCACTCTCTCACCCTCACTCTCTAACCCTCACTATCTCACCCTCACTCCCTAACCCTCACTATCTCACCCTCACTCTCTCACCCTCACTCTCTAACCCTCAATCTCTCACCCTCACTCTCTCACCTCACTCTCGCACCTTCACTCTCTCACCTTCACTCTCTCACCCTCACTATCTCACCCTCACTCCCTAACCCTCACTATCTCACCCTCACTCTCTCATCCTAACTGTCTCACCCTCACTCTATCACCCTCACTCTCTCACCCTCACTCTATCACCCTCACTCTCTAACCCTCACTCTCTAACCCTCACTCTCTAACCCTCACTCTCTCACCCTCACTATCTCACCCTCACTATCTCACCCTTCTCTCACCCTCACTCTCTAACCCTCACTCTCTAACCCTCGCTATCTCACCCTCACTCTCTAACCCTCACTCTCTCACCCTCACTATCTCACCCTCACTCTCTCACCCTCACTCTCTCACCCTTCTCTCACCCTCACTCTCTAACCCTCACTATCTCACCCTCACTCTCTAACCCTCACTCTCTCACCCTCACTATCTCACCCTCACTATCTCACCCTTCTCTCACCCTCACTCTCTAACCCTCACTCTCTAACCCTCGCTATCTCACCCTCACTCTCTAACCCTCACTCTCTCACCCTCACTCTCTCACCCTCACTCTCGCACCTTCACTCTCTCACCCCCACTCTCGCACCCTCACTCTCTCACCCTCGGGTGCCTTTGCATCGTGGGTGGGTGATGAGGGTCTCTTTTGGGGGACATTCTGAAGCGATGTGCCTCCTTTAAAAAAGTCCTTGTGTGACAGGAGCAGGAGTTTTGAGTTGGCCAGGCCTCGTTTTGTAAAAGGTTGGTGAGGCTAAGACGGAAAACGTCTTATTTGGGGGGGGGGGCTGTGTTTTGGAAAGTTGACGTTAGTCCACCGCATTGTGAATTTGGCCAGATCAAGCCGGCCATTGTGCGTCATGTGAGGTGTGTTGATGAGTCCTATACATCACATCAGTAGGAAGGTCAAGCAGCAGCTTATCAGCCTCATCTGGTATTAAGGCCACAGTTCGGATTTGGAGCAATGGTGATGGACAGGGCGACGGGGGAGATCAGGCAGGAGTCTCCGTGGACTAGGATGTTTGCAGACGACATTGTGATCTGTAGCGAGAGTAGGGTTCAGATGGAGGAGAGCCTGGAGAGGTGGAGGTATGCACTGGAGAGAAGAGGAATGAAAGTCAGTAGGAGCCAGACGGAATACCTATGCGTGAATGAGAGGGAGGACAGTGGAATGGTGAGGATGCAAGGAGTGGAGGTGATGGAGGTGGATGAGTTTATATACTTGGGTTCAACTGTCCAAAGTAACGGGGAGTGCAGAAGAGAGGTGAAGAAGAGAGTGCAGGCAGGGCGGAGTGGGTGGAGAAGAGTGTCAGGAGTGATGTGTGACAGAAGGGTACCAGCAAGAGTTAAAGGGAAGGTTTACAAGATGGCGGTGATACCAGCTATGTTGTATGGTTGGAGACAGTGGTGCTGATGAAAAGACAGGAGGTGGAGCTGGAGGTGGCAGAGGTGAAGATGCTAAGATATCTATGGGGGGGGGAGAAGAAGAAGGAGAAGGAGAAGGAGAAGAAGAAGAAGACGAGGGCAGGGGTGGAGCAGTGATTTTAAAAGTGTGGGGGTTTTAGGGGTGGGACATGGGCAACACCCCCCCCCGCCTTCGCCACCCATTCAAGTCTCCACAACATGCCAAATCAAAATGAACGTCGTGCATTTTCTAAGTGATATATTGTATCAAACACATTAATAATGATATGCAGATTACAGCACCACCTTACATGTTCTATTGGGTGGGGGCAGTTAATATGTAGAGGAACACGTTAGTTAAGTCAGCTGTGTTTCATGTGGATTTGATTGTTAGAATTGCCTTGACCAGTTTTCAGCCTGCAACAAGTCGCATGAACATTTCACAGAGTAAAGTTTCACAGAGTAAAGTTTCACAGAGTAAAGTTTCACGGAGTAAAGTTTCACAGAGTAAAGTTTCACAGAGCAAAGTTTCACGGAGTAAAGTTTCACAGAGTAAAGTTTCACAGAGTAAAGTTTCACGGAGTAAAGTTTCACGCAGTAAAGTTTCAGGGAGCAAAGTTTCATAGAGTAAAGTTTCACGGAGTAACGTTTCACAGAGTAAAGTTTCACAAGAGTAAAGTTTCACAGAGTAACGTTTCGCCAAGTAAAGTTTCACAGAGTAAAGTTTCACCGAGTAAAGTTTCACAGAATAAAGTTTCACGGAGTAAAGTTTCACAGAATAAAGTTTCACGGAGTAAAGTTTCACCGAGTAAAGTTTCACGGAGTAAAGTTTCACGGAGTAAAGTTTCACAGAATAAAGTTTCACGGAGTAAAGTTTCACAGAGTAAAGTTTCACGGAGTAAAGTTTCACAGAGTAAAGTTTCACGGAGTAAAGTTTCACAGAGTAAAGTTTCACAGCGTAAACTTTCACGGAGTAAAGTTTCACAGAGTAAAGTTTCACGGAGTAAAGTTTCACGGAGTAAAGTTTCACAGAGTAAAGTTTCACAGCGTAAACTTTCACGGAGTAAAGTTTCACAGAGTAAAGTTTAACAGAGTAAAGTTTAACAGAGTAAAGTTTCACGGAGTAAAGTTTAACAGAGTAAAGTTTAACAGAGTAAAGTTTAACAGAGTAAAGTTTCACGGAGTAAAGTTTCACAGAGTAAAGTTTAACAGAGTAAAGTTTAACAGAGTAAAGTTTCACGGAGTAAAGTTTCACAGAGTAAAGTTTAACAGAGTAAAGTTTAACAGAGTAAAGTTTCACGGAGTAAAGTTTAACAGAGTAAAGTTTAACAGAGTAAAGTTTCACGGAGTAAAGTTTCACGCAGTAAAGTTTCACAGAGCAAAGTTTCACGGAGTAAAGTCTCAAAGAGTAAAGTTTCACGGAGTAAAGTCTCACAGAGTAAAGTTTCACAACGTAAACTTTCACGGAGTAAAGTTTCACAGAGTAAAGTTTCACGGAGTAAAGTTTAACAGAGTAAAGTTTCACGGAGTAAAGTTTCACGGAGTAAAGTTTAACAGAGTAAAGTTTAACAGAGTAAAGTTTCACGGAGTAAAGTTTAACAGAGTAAAGTTTCACGGAGTAACGTTTCACGCAGTAAAGTTTCACAGAGTAAAGTTTCACGGAGCAAAGTTTCACAGGGTAAAGTTTCACAGAGTAAAGTTTAACAGAGTAAAGTTTCACATAGTAAAGTTTCACCGAGTAAAGTTTCACAGCATAAAGTTTCCCGACGTCAATGGTCAAACCTACCACCTCCATCTCTACACATTTCTTATTCCTTTTCTTTATTTTTCATTGTTCTTTCCATGACAGCGAGTGGATATTTGGCTTGTACACAGCACTGAGATCTGGTTATTCTTGGTACACGACATCGGGATGTGTTTTTTATTTCTTCCCCCCCCTCTCCCCCTCTCTCCCCCCCCCTCTCTCTCATGTGTTATTCATGTGTGTTCTCTCTCTCTTTCTCCTGATGTCCACAGTAGTTGAGTTTGTATTGTGCAGCACCACTTGCATTGAATTTTGAACTATGCATTGCAATGCAGTGCAGTACAGTACAGTGCAGTACAGTACAGTACAGTACAGTACAGTACAGTGCAGTACAGTACAGTACAGCACAGTTACAGTACAGTACAGTACAGTACAGCACAGTTACAGTACAGCACAGTTACAGTACAGTACAGTACAGCACAGTACAGTGCAGTACAGTGCAGTGCAGTAGAGTACAGTGCAGTACAGTAAAGCACCGTACAGTGCAGTACAGTACAGTACAGTACAGTACAGTACAGTGGCGATTCAGTTTTGGGGGCATCCGGGTGGCGTGACAGTGTTATACCATTGCCTACCAACACGGGGATCGCCGGTTCGAATCCCCGTGTTACCTCCAGCTTGGCCGGCCGTCCCTACAGACACAATTGGCCGTGGAAGCCGGAAGTGGGTATGTGTCCTGGTCGCTGCACTAGCGCCTCCTCTGGTCGATCGGGACGCCTGTTCTGGGGGGGAGGGGGAACCGGAGGGAATAGCGTGATCCTCTCACGCGCTACGTCCCCCTGGCGAAACTCCTCACTGTCAGGTGAAAAGAAGCGGCTGGGGACTCCACATGTATGGGAGGAGGCATGTGGTAGTCTGCAGCCCTCCCCGGATCAGCAGAGGGGGCGGAGCAGAGACCGGGACGGCTGGGAAGAGTGGGGTAATTGGCCCGATTAATTTGGGGGGGGAAGGGGGAGGAATTGAGTTTGTAATTATAGCAGCTGAATGGGCTTAAGAGTAGGAGGGAAGGGGCAGGAAAGTAGACGTGTGTACCTCCTCCTCCTTCTCCTCCTCCAACATGTAACAAATCATCTGATGCATGCGGAGATCCGTTCACCGAGTTGGATGTGTGGCTTTGTATTTACATGTCCCGCAGAAATCATCATTCATTCATTCATTCATTCGTTCACACTTCCTATAATAATGGCCAGATAGGTGGTAAAATGACTCATCTGGTGCAAAAGTTTTGGGCTCCACTTGGCTATGTGTCACACACACACACACACACACACACACACACACACACACACACACACACACACACACACACTACTCCAGTAAGGAAGTCAACTGTAAACAAAAGCATTTCTAAAGGAAACTGCAGAGGGGGGGAGGGGAGGAGGGGGGGTTTAGCTTGTTCCAGAACATTAGAAAACCTGCAGCGGTGCCAAAGGAAAGTACTGCAGTTTAGCATTAATGATCAAATCTATTTATTATCTACTTGCTGCACCCCCTGAACCCCCTGAACCCCACAGCAAAGCAGAACAGGGGGACCTGCGGCCCACGACTGGGGCGACTCATCAGCAAGCAGCAGCAAGGTACAGAAATACCCAGCGCTGCGGATGTCGCGCGTTAGAGGCCGACACTCGTTCCCGCCAGCTGTTGTGCTGCTGGAGGCCCTGCATGGACAGCGGGGGGACAGCGGGGGGACAGCGGGGGGACAGCTTTATTTATTTATTTCGGTGAGTGATAATAATAATAATAATGTCTCAGCCTCGGTACACAGTCCTCTAGGACTGCCTTTGCTTCTGTTTGTTCTCCATGTGTTCGGTTACTCGAACCCTGTTGCAGAGGGGGGCTGCTTAACATTAGGCAGTTCACTCCAGACGGTTTTTCACCAGTTGTTTTGGAGATCTCAGCAGGAGGACCAGCAGCTCTCCGTGGGACATGGAGGTGATGCAGGCGGGGGAAGCGTGCAGGTGCGCAACTGAGGCAGCGGGGATTTCGATCTGCGCCCCCAGCGATTCACCTGGCGCTTCTCCGCTCCATGCCCAACGACATGGATGAGCTGCTCAATGGGACGAAAGCGTCGCAGTCTAGTCCGTTACGTATCAACACGGGGCTCGCCGGTTCGAATCCTCGTGTTACCTCTGGCTAGGTCGGGCATCCCTACAAATAGGAGGGAAACCGGATGTGGGTATGTGTCCTGGTCGCTGCACTAGCGCCTCCTCCGGTTGGTCGGGGCATCTGTTCAGGGGGGAGAGGGAACTGGGGGGGAATAGCGTGATCCTCCCACGCGCTACGTCCCCCCGGTGAAACTCCTCACTGTCAGGTGAAAAGAAGCGGCTGGCGACTCCACATGTATGGGAGGAGACGTGGTAGTCTGCAGCCCTCCCCGGATCGGCAGAGGGGGTGGAGCAGCAGCCGGGATGGCTCGGAGAGCGGGGTGATTGGCCAGGTACAATTGAGGAGGAAAAGGGGGGGAAAGGGGGGGAACCCCCAAAAAGAAAAGGGACGTTGCACGTCCTGCTGCCTTTTTTCTCTGAAGCCTGGCTCAGCGTATCCATCCCCCCGCCCGTGGATGACGTCTGCTGGGATTCCGCCGGATCGTGTAACGGTGCTTTCGGGGGAAGGACGCGAGGGGCGGAGGAATTTGCTTCTACATAAATAACGGTTGGTGTACAGATGTCACAGTGTTAAGTAAATAATGCAGCCCGAAGTTGGAGACATTACTCATGAACGACAAGCCATTTTATTCCCTCCGAGGGTTTTCATCCTTCATCCCGGTCGGTGTTTACACCCCACCCATGAACAGCGCGCTGCAAACCGTGACCGACCAGATTACTGGCTGGGATCAAAAACATATGGACTCACTTTCCCTAATCCTCGGGGACTTTAACAGAGCAAAATCAAACCGCGAACTACAAAAACACAGACCGCATATTAATTGTCCCTCGTGGAGTAATAATACGCTGGACCACTGCTACACAACTCTTAAAGATGCATGACGTTGTGTCCCCCGGGGCAGTTTCGGGACACTGATCACCGCTTGGTTCATCTCGTTCCAACCTACAGGCCGAAATCAAAATCTGCAATGCGGTGAAGTAACGGACCAGCGAGGCAACGCAGGAACTGCGAGACTTTTTTTGACTGCAGCGATCGGAGTGTTTTTGAGGCGGAATCTGGCAACCTGGACGAACTGACGGACGCTGTGAACTCTTACACCAGCTTTTGCGAAGACGTGCGTGTGCCTACCAAGAGCTTCTGCACATACGAAAATAACAAGCCAGAGTTCACAGCCAAACTAAGACAACGTCGTCGGGCCAAGCAGGTTGCCTACAGCAGTGGGGATGGAGCCCTGTACAAGCAGGCCAGAAACTCGCTGACAAAGGAGACCGGAGTGGCTAAAAGAAGCTACACTGAAAAGCTAAAAAAACAACTGTTTTTCAGCCAACGATCCTGCGTCGGTGTGCAGGGCCCTGCAAGACATCACACACTACAGAAGTTCATCCCTCCATGCTGAGGCAAGCGAAGACCTGGCTGACGACCTGAATGTCTTCTACTGCAGTTTTGAGGGGGGCAAATTCACACCCGTCACACACTCCAGCCCAACAACAACAACAACAACCCCCATCACACCTCTGGCAAGCCCTTATTATCCCTGCCCCCCTGATTTAGGCTGCACTCAAGATACGTGTAGAAGATGTGAGCTGGCTTTTCCAGAGAAATTAGGCCGGGAAAGCACCAAGTCCAGAAGGGGTCTCCCCCTCCTGGCTTAAAGCCTGTGCTGACCAACTGGCTCCAATCTTCACGCAGCTCTTCAATAGATCCCTGGAAGATCAAATCCAGTGTGAAGTCTCCTCCTGCTTCAAACACTCCAGCATCATCTCGGTCCCCAAGAAACCCTCCATCACAGGACTGAATGGCTACAGGCCTGTCGCTCTGACTTCTGTGGTCGTGAAGAACATCATAGGACACCTGCTGGACCCCCTGAAGTTTGCCTACCAAGCAAACAGGTCAGTGGATGACGCAGGGACTGTGCTATACCCTGCAACACCTTGACTGCCCAGTGATGTATGCGAGTATCCTGTTTGTGGACTTCAGCTTGGCATTCAAATCATCATTCCATAAATTATCTCCTCCAATCTCTCCCAGCTCACTGTATCTCCCACCATCTGTCAGTAGATCACTAACTTCCTGACAGGCAGGAAACAGCAAGTGAGGCTGGGGGAAGTCACTTCTGATATACAGATAATCAGACCTGGTTCTCCCCAGGGGTGTTTTCTGTCCCCACTGCTCTTCTCCCTCTACACCAACTACTGCAACACCAAGGACCCATCTGTTAAACTCCTGAAGTTTGCCAATGACACTATGGTCATCAGACTCATCCAGGGTGGTGACTAGTCTGCATATTGGCAGGAGGTTGAGCGGCTGGTGCTCTGGTTCAATCAGAAGAACTTGGTGCTGAGCATGTTCAAGACGGTGGAGAAGACAGAGGACTTTAGGAGACACCGCTCAGTACTGCTCCCCCTCACAATTTCTGACAGCCCTGTGTCCACCGTGGAGACCTTCAAGTTTCTGGGAATTACCATTACCAAAGACCTGAAATGGCAGACCAACATCGACTCCATCCTCATAGAGGCCCAGCAGAGGATGGTCTTTCTGCGGAGACTGAGGAAATGTGGTTTGCTGTTAACCAGTTCGACACCGCAGTAACTGAATCTGTCCTGTGCACATCCATCACGGCCTGGTTCAGAGCAGCAACAAAACAGGATAAGAAAAGAATACAGCGAACTGTTAGCAGAACAGAAAAAGTCCTTGGCGCTCCCCTGCCTACCCTGCAGGGCTTGTACACCTCTAGAGCCCGGAAACGGGCGGGCAGAATCAGCACAGCTGCCCCAAACCAAGGACACAGTCTGTTTGAACTCCTACCCTCTGGCAGTCACTACAGAGCAATGTGCACCGTAACCACCAGACAGAGGAACAGTTTTCCCCCCGCAGGCCACCTCTCTCGTGAACAAATGGAGCAGGGATAGACTCTTATTAGGGAAAAATTGCACTTTGTACATAGCCCCCTCTGGTCAAGATGTCTCACCTACATGTCTACGATGTTCACGTCCTCTTTCAATCAGATGTGCAATACAAATGTTTGTGCAGTACAAATTTACAATTGTAAATACACATACAACTGCTGTATAGTGGCTACAAATTATTGCCGTTATTGCTGTGGTTGTAAAAGTAGTAGTAGTAGTAGTAGTAGTAGTAGTAGTCATAGTAGTAGTAGATTGTTGTGGTTGCAACATAGGTATATAATATAGTATGTAGTTGGGAGGTGGATGGTAGGTGAATATATAGTGTATACTTCTGGTACATAAGATAATATAGTGTAATATAATGGGAGTATATAGCATTGTATATGGACATGACAGGTTGTGGAGTTGTGGTATTGGTATATGATATAGAGTATGGGAAATATAGTATACATATTAAGCAATATGGTATAATTTAGGGGCATAGGATGTTGATTACTCAACCATAACAAAACTCTGTATAGTAGCGACATACCTGTTGTGCAAGCGGGCTTACCTCCAATGTCATGTTGTTGTTCCAATTATTTCTTCTGTTTTTTTCTTTTTTTTTTCCCCACATTTTTCTTTTTTGTGGGAGTGGGGTCTGCAGCGCTAGAAGCAGTTGTGCACTGGAGTCAACTTCCTCGTGTGCATAGGCGCACTTGGACAATAATGATGATTCTGATTCTGAAAATAATGTTGTGTCCGTACCGATTTTAAGAGTATGTGTGTATTTGGTTAGACTTTATTTTAGGGGGTCGGAGGGGGTCGAAAATTCTCTAGTAATAAGGTGGTAATTATCACGTAATTTCTTAGAAATAAGGTTGAAATTACCTTGTAATTTTGGTTAGGGTTAAGGTTAGGGTTAGGGTCAGGGTTAGGGTTAGGGTCAGTGTCAGGGTTAGGGTTAGGGTCAAGGTCAGGGTTAGGGTTAGGGTTAGGGTTAGGGTTAGGGTCAGTGTAAGGGTTAGGGTTAGGGTTAGGGTCAGGGTTAGGGTTAGGGTCAGGGTTGGGGTTAGGGTCAGGGTTAGGGTTAGGGTCAGGGTTAGGGTTAGGGTCAGTGTCAGTGTCAGGGTTAGGGTTAGGGTCAGGGTTAGGGTTAGGGTCAGTGTCAGGGTTAGGGTTAGGGTTAGGGTTAGGGTCAGGGTTAGGGTTAGGGTCAGTGTCAGTGTCAGTGTCAGGGTTAGGGTTAGGGTCAGGCTTAGCTGTAAAATTACCTGTAAAAACTGCCACCTTATTACTAGGAAATTACAAGGTAATTCCAATCTTATTTCTAAGAAATTACGTGATAATTACCACCTTATTACTGGGACATTACTAGGTAATATCCGACCCCCTAAAATAAAGTGTTACGGTGTATTTCAATCTGTGGGGTGACAGTCAGATGGTCTTGATGTAGAACTCAAGTAGAGAAAAACATTAAACCGTTTAAGAGGGTGTAGAAAGAGGGGATTTTTGAGGGGTACAGTGACGAGGAAGGAGCCTTGTTTGTCTCAAGAAGATGAGGCGCGGGAAACTGGCGGGCAGAATCAGCACAGACCCCCCACATCTAAGACACAGTCTGTTTGAACTCCTACACTCTGGCAAGCACTACAGAGCACTGTGCACCATAACCACCAGACACAGGAACCGTTTTGTCCCGCGGGCCTTCTCTCTCATGAACACTCAACAGTATGGTGCAATAACTGACACTTATTATGTAAATATGACACTTTGCAAATTCCCCCCTCTTATCAAGATGTCTCACTTACATTATGTCAGATGTACACTACCTCATTTTAAAGCAGATGTGCAATACTAATTTATAATTGTAAATACATGTACAACTGCAGTATACTGTATTGATGCATTATTATTGCTACTGGCATAATCATAACATACATATTATATTATGTAATTATAGAACATATAATGGCGGCACGAGTTCACGTTGGCGGCGGCCTCACCCAGTACCGTCCATGCAGTGTGTTTGTCCACGTCTGCGTCTAAGTTTGGTTTGACCTCGTTTGATGGCTGAGAGATCTGGCGCTGGATCTGCTGGGAGAGCTTGATCTACTGTGGCTTGTGGGCCCAGGGACCACGGCCCTGCCTGGAGCTGCGCCCATGGAGGAAACACTGGGGGCAGTCTGACAGGACGCGGGAGCGGGGCAGGCTAGGCTAACTGCTAGCCCAAGTAGACCGGTAGTTCTGATCACACCGAGGGCGGTCTGGCGGCGGCCTCGCCTAGCCTTGACTGTGTTTTCAGTGTCGTCGAGTCGAGTGCGGGGAGGTGTGTCGAAGGTGTCTGGCTGGGAGAGCTGGCATTGGATTGGCTGAGGGAGCCGGAGCTTCCGCGTCCGGTGGGCCAAAGGACCACGGCCCTGCCTGGAGCTGCTCCCGAAGAGGAAATACTGAGGGCGGTCTGGCAGGATGCGGAAGCAAGTGGTTCTTGTAATTTGGATGTGTTTTTGTCTGTGTTTTGCACTGCTGTGGGCTGAGGGAAACAACATTTCGTACATGAAATGACCAATAAAGTGTAACTGATTCCTGATTCCTGATACGATAGATGAATTTTAGTAATGTAATAAAATATTAATACATAATATCATAAATAAGTTATAAATTATTCAGCCAGAAAAAAAACTCTGTATAGTGTAGGCATACCTTGTTTTGCATACATTCTTGCCTCTGGAATTTTATTTATTATTCCCTTTATTTCTATTGTTTTTCTTTGTGGTTGCTTTTTTCCCCCCGACCAATATATGTAAGCACTAGAAGCTGCTGTAAACTGGAACCAAATTGCTCGTGTGTATATGTCATGGTGGTGTGGTCTGGGTCATCAAGGCTCACCTGTTCCCCATCCCCTGATCAGTATTTCTGCTCCCCTTCGCCCCATTTACCCGACTGCCCCTACCTTACTCACCTGCTCCCCATTCCCTGATTGGCTCTCCAGCAAGCTATTGTAGCGAATTCAACCACAGGAACTGCCGCAGCCAGGACGCGAACCCGTATCTCCCACCCCGCAAGCGACAACGTTAACCAGTCGACTAAAGGGTCCGACCCGTTAGCCAGCGTGTCTACTTATCCATGCACGTTACACTACCCCCCTCCCCCTCCTTCGGGAAAGCGCGTCCGTGCGTATCCCCCTTCTGGCACCAATGTAGCGAATTAAGGGGGCAGCCCAGGAACCGCCGCAGCCGGGACGCGAACCCGGATCTCCC
>JAJHIY020001347.1:197500-220000 GCA_022114975.2 Lampris megalopsis | reverse complement strand
TACGACACTGTATTCCTAAAATACAGTACTTTCCTGCTAATCAACTCTCCACAGTATCTTAAATAGCAGAATCATGCAGTATTTTGCGCATTTTGGCTGCAGCAATTCCCCCTGAACCGCGCATGTGACGCTGGATCCGTTATTTTCCCCATCCATCCCCGTCTTACTAATTACTTGGTGAGTAGCAGATTTATCTAATTCATAAACCGGTGCAGAGCCTATCAGAGGCGTTTCCCGTTTGTATGTGTTACTGGATATGTGCACGTGCACGTCATGATAGGAGGATGCAGCAGCTCGCTCGAATTTCATAGATGATTACCTATTAATCAGACGAAAAGAAGGAGCCCTTTTTAATTTCTACATGTCTGCAGTGCCTTGCCAAAGCATTCAGCCCCTTGACTTTCCTCACCAATTTCTGGATTATAAAAGATGCTCACGCTTCTGTCCCGGAACAATATGACTTTTGTGAACCCATAAGCTCTGACAGCATGTGCCCAAAGACAAAATAAGTTTTGTGTCGCTGACTTCTTTTAAAATAAATTAAAAACCTAGTTATATAGCGATTGCGCAAGTATTCAACCCCACATATTAATACTATAGTGAATTTGGGGGGCAGGCCGAGATACCGTCGCCACAACCGGGACGCGAACCCGTATTTCCTGCACCGCAAGTGACAACGTTAACCGGTCGACTAAAGGGTCCGACCTGTTAGTCAAGGACCAACGTGTCTACTTATCCATGCACATACTAATACTTTGTAAAGTACCCTTTTGCTGCAGTAACAACCATGATTCTCTTGGGGTAAGCATGTACAAGCTTTGCACCTTCTTCTGGAGTAATTTTTGCTCATTCTTCTTGGCAGAATTTGTACAGGTCTTGCAGGTTGGTGGGGGGGCGCCGCTGGACTGTTATTTTCAGTCTGTGCCACAGCTTTTCAATGAGGTTCAGGTCCGGAGTTTGACTTGGCCACTCCAAAACGTTCCCCTTTTTGTTGCTGAGCCATGCCGTTGTTGCTTTAGCCTTGTGCTTAGGATCACTGTCCTGCTGGAAGGTGAACCTTCTCCCAAGCATCAGTTTTATGGCAGACTGCAACAGGTTTCCTTCCAATATTTCCCTGTATTTAGCCCCATCCATTCTTCCCTCAGTATGAACAAGGTTTCCAGTGCCTGCAGATGAAAAGCAACCCCATAGCATGATGCTGCCGCCACCATGCTTCACTGTAGGGAGGGTGCTTTGCAGGGTATGAGCAGTGTCAGGTTTGCACCACACATAACGCTTTGAGTTTTGGTGAAAAAGCTCAACTTTCATCTCATCTGACCACAAAACCTTTACCCACATCCTAACTAGGTCTCTCTCATGCTTGGCAGCAAACTCCAAGCGTGCTTTTATATGCATAGTTTTGAGCAACGGCTTCTTTCTTGCCACCCTCCCATATAGGCCAGATTTATGGAGAGCCGTGATATGGTGGACTCATGCACATGTGCTCCAGTTTCAGCCACTGACCTCTGGAGGTCCTTCAGAGTGACTGCAGGACCATCTGTGGCTTTCCTCCACGTCTTGCTCGGACACCTAGCTTTGAGGGACGGTCTGTCCTACAAAGTGTCTGGGTGGTGTGATGCAGCTTCTACCTCCTGACAATGGATCCAACAGTGTTCCCTGGGCCATCCCAACACTGGGATATGGTTTCGTATCCCTTTCCTGCCTTCTGCATTTTAATCACTTTGTCTCTTGCTTCAGTATGATGCTCCTTTGTCTTCATTTTCTAATGGAGTTCACACCCGGCTAATGAACTTTACCCAGAGTGCTTTGTATACCCATAAACCAGACAGTTACTTTAATATCTCGAGTTTGTTTTAGGAATAATTTGCCATTTGTGTAAACTTGGAGCCTTCAGAGCACAAGGGGTTGAATACTTATGCAGGCACTATATTTTAGTTTTTAATTTATTAATAAACAGTCAGCGAAACATAATTTATTTTGGCTTTGGGAACATGCTTTGGGAACATGCTTATGGGTTAACAAAATGAAATGTTCAGGAACAGATTTGTGAGTATTATTTATAATCCAGAAATTAGTGACGACTGTCAGGGGGTTGAATACTTTTGCAAGGCGCTGTACATATAGGATGGGAAAAAATAAAACCAGATATGGTAACTGTTCCCTGAAACTCAATTTATATATATATAAATTGAAAAATACGCGCACACACACACACACACACACATATATATGTGTGTGTGTGTGTGTATTTTTTCCCCCCATAGGCACTTCTTGGTGAGCCCTATAAAAGGGTTTAATTGCCTTTTTTTATTTGTTCTATTTCTTGTTATTCCAGCCCCCCCCCTCCAGCAATTTCGATTTCTTACTCTTCTTCCCATCCCAGCCTGCTCCTCATTAGCTCCTTCTCTGTCAATACCGCTGTGTAGTCTCCCTCGTCTGCCTCCTCCACCTCCTCCTCCTCCCCACCCCCCGTCTTTCCTTCTTCACTCCTCCCTACGAATTCACTCTTCATACTCCACCTCGCCACCACTCCCGCCTCCTTTCTTTACTCCAGCTCTTCTCCGATTACCTCGCCTCCCCGTATCCCTCCTCGTGCTGCTCTTACTCTCCGTCTCCTCTTGTCTTGCTACGCTCGTGCCCCCCCCTCCCCCTTTTTTGTGGTTAGAGGAACTGAAGAAATCCACTGCAGTTGGAAAACCGCTGCCAAATAAAAAGCCAACTTGTTACTGTTGGACTTTAAGCCTCTGCCAAATAGAAGCCTTGCTCACGGCCCTGTAGGCAGTAAAATGCGGTAACAGAAACCAAGGCTTGTAAATCACATCCTGATTGAAGGTTTGCAAAGAATGGGTTCTCACACACTCACACACACACACACACACACACACACACACGTACACACACACACACACACACACATGTATATAGATACACACATATATTGACCACAGACAGATAAGTTCACACACACTGATGTACACACACACACACACACACACACATGCATGAACACACACAAACGCATAAGCATGTACTACTCCCCCACCCCAACACACACACACACACACACACACACACACACGCACACATGTTACAAACTGATGCAAACACTATATAGATTCACACACTTACTATGTGCACATGCACACACAACACACAAATATATGGCACAAAAGTATACAAGCACATGGGCACATACACAGCCTGAGCACATATATAAACTCACCCATACACATGCAAATAGTTTGTTTCTGAGATGGTCAGAGTCCTCGATAACAGACTCGGCCTTGTCCAGACATCTCCTGGAGTAGTTCTCCTGTATGGCCAGTAGGTGAACTGGGCTGGTTTCCTTATGTCATGGTATCATCAGTAGATGCTACTGACAAAAAGTTGCTATACTGATGCTCAAGGTAGCCTTGGGTGTTTATGTAGAGGTGCAGGGGGTGTTCAGTAGACTCCAGTGTGAAACCTTTGGCCTTACTTGTATGACCGGCAGCCATACCAACATGCCCCCTGGCTCTGCCAAATGACAGAAGCTAAGCAGGTGTGGGCTTGGCTAGTACTTGGATGGGAGACCTCCCGGGAAAATGAGTTGCGACAGGAAAGTTGTGTAGGGGGGCAGTCTTCCCTCTGGTTCTAATAAAAAAGATTAAAATTAAAAATTAAAATACAATAGATCCCAGTGCCCCAGTGCATTGAGGGGGGCACCATGCTGTAGGAGATGCCGTCCTTCAGGTGAGATGTTAAACCGAGGTCCTGACTCACTGTGGTCATCAAAGATCCCATGGCACTTATCACAGAGAGTAGAGGTTCCCCGGTGTCCTGGCAAAATTCCCAACCTAGTTAAGTGTAGGCTTAAGTTTGAGTACGATGGTACAACTTACTCCCTGGCATGTTCCTAAATGGACGCCATCAACACTTTGTCAACAGCATCGATTTATAACGGCACGCGATCAAAATGGGCTCAGAAAACTGCCAGTCTGTAGTGCTGAACCCTGACATAGGACGGCGTTTGGCTGGTCTGACTGGCTGGTGAGTTTGAAGGCTTAGGAGTAGTTAAGCTTAAAGCCAACGTTTAGACACAGGATGAGACTTGCCAAAGGGAGGGTGAGGGAAAAGCCTTTTAACCACCCTGGAAAAGAAAGCCAACGTGGAACCAGTTCGTTGTCACCTCACACCAGGTAGTTGAGGAACCAATCCAATGCAAATCAAGTTTAATGGTTTCGTTGTACTTTTTAACAGGTATGTAAATGTAAAGTTGTCCAAAATGATAAAGGCTGTTGATGTGAACATGTGATTAAAGCCCCTTAAGAAATGTTCCTCCTGGTTGTCAACATCATTAAAGCATTTCAGAAACCCAATCAGCTTCGGGTAATAAATGACATCATCTAATACTCTGATTTGATTGGACAGTCGATGACTTCTCATCATCATCAGTCTGTCAGCTGGTCTGTTTTTGAATAGTCGCCTAGCAACATCTTGCTAGTTAGTGAACTAGCTAGCTATCAATAGAGTTTTGTGAATTCAAACTGCTGAGAATTGTCTGTGTTCAGAGAGGGGGCGCTACCACATTTATAACAAATCAAATGATACTTCTGAGGATGAAAAATGACTCTCCTACCGTTAATCTTAAATATTAAACCTGTCTGACTGAATATAGATCACTTTACTGAATCTTTAAAGCTGAAATACGAAGTTTTACTACCTACATGTGTATGGTGGAGTCAGATTACATCATCCTACCAGTCATCGGCTATGGTGCTCAAGCTCTGCACCATGGACCTCTCCCCCATTCTCTGCTCCATCTTCTGGGAATCCTGTAGGACACCATGATAGCAGTACTCAAGAAACCCTGCCCCTCTGAACCCAACTACTACCACCCAGTCATACTCACCCCAATGGCCATGAAATGCCTGGAAAAACTGATCCTGTGCACCATCCTACTATCTGTCAGTACACAGCTGGACCTATTTCACTTTGCCTGCAGGGCCAAATGGGGGACGGAGGATGCTGTGGCATCTCCCCTCCACTCCCTCCTCCAACATCTGGAATCAGATCGCAACATCGCTTCAATTCTCTTCATCGACTTCAGCTCTGCCTTCAATGCAATGCAATGCCACCAAGTGATTGAGAAACTCCACCTCCTCGACATCCCTCAAATGCTCATTGATTTTGGAGCTACGGCACTTAACCCTGATGGTGCAAGAGATGTGAGAAAGAGGGCAGGTTTATTTGAACTGCTTAAAGTGAGATGTTCAAGCGTGACTTGTTTATTTTGTACAAGAAACACAGTGATGTTTCAATTGAGACTGAGTGGAAAGGGAAATGGGATGGGATGGGGAAGTAATTCTGAGTCATCTGAGTAAAAATAGTGGAGGAGCGGCTGTTATTTATTTCCCCCAAAGATCTACCACAGTCTTTTAATGTAGAAGAGGTGATGAAAAAGTAGAGTGGTGGTAGTTAAAACACGTTTTGAACTTTATAATGTTGTGCTGATAAATGTAAATTCTTCAACCTCAGGATTTGAAACATTGGTATCATTTTACATATTTGTTCCTTTTTTTTTAGGGAAAGATATTAATTGTACAGAAAATGATGCAGATACATCGGCCGAGTATGACCGTCCTGCTCTGGGACCCTCTGGGTCCTCGGGTGGGCGTAGAGGCCGATTCTGGAGCTGCATAATGGGAGGACACCTGCACTTGACAGCTTTTTATGTGGAGTGGCTGATGCTCCTGCAGCCGCCACCCGGTGCTTGGCAGGGGGTGGCCAGAGTCCAATGGCATGGAGAACTAAGACGATTGGGATCCACCCTCTGTTGAGGCCTTCATCCACTGTCACTGCCATTGTGACCCGGACACATCTTCCACCAGTTCTGCCGTTGAGGTCTTTGCTGGATCTGGAACCTCCCCCTTGATCTTGAACCTCCCCCTTGATATGGAACCTCCCCGTTGATCTAGCCGCCTTGGGTGACCCTACTAGGAGCCAAGCTCCGGGCGCCATAGCTCTTGGGATCATTGTTACATGAACGCTTCTCCGCCACGGCAAGGTGGCGATCCAGGAAAAGATAGAAACCACGTTGAACCTCATGCTACTTCAAAATGTACAGTGACTTAATAAGTAGAAACACTTAGTTTGGTTGATATATGGAGAGAATCACATTGCAAGGAAAGGCAATGTATGTGGTCGTACAGCAGGGACAGTACATTCTCTTTGGCTAGACTGGATAGACTTTACTGGTTTAAGCATCGTTTTCGTATGGTCAGAGCATGCAGAATACTACCTGTAGGTTTTACAGATCATTCAGTGGATATTTGTAAAGTTTTTGTTGTAAATATCAAACATAAAAGTGCATATTGGCATTTTAACATGGCCTTGCTTATGTATGTTAACTTGAATCACACATGTGCTTTTGGAAAGACTAGACCGTAAAAATCAGAATTTGCATCCTTATGACAATGGTGGAAAGTTGAAATTGGACAATTGTGCCAAAAATGCAATATTGGTGACACTCATAATCTAATTAGATCTATAGGTGATCTAAAGATGGATACAGTGGAAATACAAAGTTCTGTAGAGTCCACAGGAAATCGAGGTCAAATTGAGACCCTCAAATCCAAAAGGGCCACAATGGCTGACCTACTGGGCACTAGAACACAGGGATCATTGGCACGGTCTTGTTTTCAGAGCGCTACTCTGATGGACTCACCATCTCAGTTTTCTTCATGTTAGAAAAGAAAAATGGACAGAGCAGGCTAATCCATGCCCTGCACTGTTAAACAGAATGGTTGCTGCCTAAGCCTACTGATATATGACTCTCTCCTATGTGCTTACAAATGGTGTCATGTCCCAGGCGAGCTTGGACTGCTGTCCAAGACCTTGGCCAACAGGCTGAGAAAAGTGTTGACATACATCACCCATCGAGGTCAAACATACTGTGTTCCAGGTAGGTCAATCTTTGACAATATTTCATTAATCGGAGATATTTTGGAAGTCTCTAGTTCTTTGTCCATAGAAATTGTCAAAGGCATTTGACCGGGTTGAGTACCATAACTTCATGGCAAGGTTTGGCCCCAGACCTGGTTTCATTGCCAAACTCAAAGAAATGTATGAGTGCATCGTGTGTTCAAAATCATTGGAGGATTAAGTAGACCATCTGAAGTGTGTAGAGGTATATGGAAGGGTTGTTCTATGTCAGGAATGTTATATGCAATTTGAGTCGAACTACAGTTGCAGAAAATGTGCCCTTTCACAGAGGGTGTGGTTTTACCGGATTTTAACACAAATTGTGTTTTATTGGCTTATGCAGATGATCTTATTGTTTTTATGGGAAAAAAATAGGGAAAGAAATCGTGACTGAATTCGGGGATGTTTCAGCAGCTAAATTTATTTTGGCAAAAAGTGAAGTGTTGGGAATGGAAAGTTGGCTGTCTGATTTACCCGGTCTTCCAGGAGGAATGAAATGGAAAAGAAATGGTTTGAAACATCTTGGGTTTTATCTGGAAGATGGTGATGTAGAGAAGAAAAAACTGGGAAGGAGTGGCGTAGAGGATAAAATGAAAATTGGCTAAGAGGAAATGGCTCGTGCCACAAATGTCATAGAGGCAGAGCACTAAATCGATAAGTTGGTTTCTTGTTTCATAGATAAGTTGGTTTTTTCCACTTTGTGCAATAAACTAGTACATATGGAGTACCTATAAGCTTGCTACAGGAAGTACAATCTGTTATGGTCAACTTTTTGCAGGATACTGTTCATCGGGTGCATCAGAGTATACTACTGTATCTGAGTAAGGAGGAAGGTGGACATGGTTTAGTGCATATTTCCAGTAGGGTGGCAACTTTTAGCTTACAGTTTGTCCAACATGACCTTACAGGCACGGATGGTGTGGTGTGGAGAAATCTGGCAAGTGTTATTCTAAGAAAAACAGCCAGTTAAGGGTTAGATGTAGTATCTTTGTTTCTACTGGGCTCTGATCTTGTACGAATGGATGGACTGCCTTCGTTTTGCCGGGGACATTTTTAAGCCTTGAACCTTTTCAAATGGAGTCATCTGGAGCTGTTGTCTGTTTTGGCTCTTAGAAGAACTCTTGATACAGGGACGAGGACGAGCTGTACAGGACAGAATTGCCCTGGCCTCACCCACGTGTTGTGTGTCACTGGTCATGTCAAACTGAGACACATAATGGATGCTGCAGGTCCTGGTCTTCATCATGCAGAAGCAGCGGCATCTCTACTCGGTTTCACGTCCCATCGCTCCATCGGAGATATTCTAGATTGGTGGATTAAAAAGACTGACCAAAGAGGAACTGGTAATGCTGCAGGAATACTATAACTGTGGTATAGACTTTCCGGATCGAGGTGATCCTTTTCCTGAGCCGGGTTTTGCCACGGGCTTAAATGGATTAAATAGATTTGGGGCGTCCTGACGGACGAGCTAGGTGAGGGGAGGTAAATGGATTTACGGGATCATTACTTGAAACTAAATATGTTGAGGTTTGAGATTTATACACGTCGACTGGAAAAACAATATACAGACTCTGTGTAAGGGCTTAAACAAAGTGAAGCTGAACTTGATAAAGTGTGGAGAGACAATGGCTGCTGGAAAACCTGGTGCACCAGTATGGAGGGTTTTCAATAAAGCTCCCTTAAATTAGAGATTAGCTGATTTTGAATGGAGGATTTTACACGGGGCTTTAGCCGTTAATGTCCATCCATCCATCCATTATCTGAACCGCTTATGCTGCTCTCAGGGTCAGGATGCTGGAGCCTATCCCAGCAGTCACTGGGCGGCAGGCGGGGAGACACCCTGGACAGGCCGCCAGGCCATCACACAGGGCCAACACACACACACACACACACACACACACACACACACACACACGCACTCATACCTAGGGACAATTTAGTACGGAGGAAACCCACGCACACACGGGGAGAACATGCAAACTCCACACACAGGACGACCCGGGACGGCCCACCTAGGTTGGACTACCCCGGGGCTCGAACCTGGCACCTTCTTCCTGCTAACCACTGCGCCACCGTGCCGCCACTGTTAATGTCTCTGTAATTAAAACAACCCAGCTGTCTCCAGTAAATGCCCCCTGTGTGACAGGCCAGGAACCATTTTTCACTGTTTTTGTTTTCTCAGAAAGGAAAAGGCCTGAACCTATATTTGAAATGTTGGAGCTCTTATTGAGGAATTTGACTGTAAATGGTCCATAACCACTCGCATGTTTGCTGCTGGGTACAGTAGAATAACACAAAGAAGTGGCAGCTGCTACATGTTGTGGCAGCAGAGGAAACGTGTGTCTACGTACGAGTGGAAAACACAAGAGAGAAAATGTGTCCTGTCTCAAGTTAGCGGCCGTTTGCCCTGCGTTAGTAAAACAAGAGTATGGATGGATTTTAGACGTCACATGAATATTCTCGGTGATTTGATGACGAGGTGGTGCTATGATGATGTCTGCTACACTACATCACAATACGTACGTTTTTGCGAGACCGAAATACGTGTATATGGACACGTATTAGTTGCCACTGGGGCCGCAATCCTGTCTTCTGGCCACTGGGGGCGCAAGAAAAAGGGTCATGGTGGCAGCAGTCCTGCAACCAACATAGTAGATGAATGCGGGAGGTGCGGCAAGACGCAGCACACCGATGAGCGGAAGTGTCCTGCGATGAACAGGAAGTGCAGCAAGTGTCATAAAAAGGGACATGGGGAGCGTGTACGTCACTCTAAAGCGGTGACAGACGTCACTGAAGAGGTTAAACAGCTGTACTTTCTGGGAGAAGCTGGCAAAGACAGCAGTCAGGAACATTCGCTCCGCCATCTTTGTTCAATATTTCTGACATTCTATTGCGTCATGACCATGGTCATGACAGACCTAGTAGGCTACAGGGCGCCCCTAGCGGCATCTGTGAGATACGTGTCAGTGAACACGAATAAGTGACTTGCAGAAGCGTGTCCATACACACGTAAAGAGGAGGCGACCGGTCTGGATGATATAGTATGTTCTGGAAGATATGATAAATTACTGTTCAGGGGTGTTTTGCATGAAATATCATTTTGATTTTAAGCAACTTACTGATATTTTATTGGAGTCAATTATTTATGATACCAGTGTAAATATTTTTCAAATTAAAAAAGTCTTCTCTTGCGCTCCCTCTCTCTCTCTCCCTCTCTCTCTCCCTCTCTCTCTCCCTTTCCCTCTCCCTCTCGCTCTCACCCCCCCCCCACACACACAGCCTCTCTCTCAAATTCAGATTGAAAAAAGATGTATTGGCATGACAGAACAGAAACATATTTTGCCAAAAAAAAAACATTAATGTTGACAAATGATTAGCAATAAATATGCAATAATGTGCAAATATCAACACCCATCATGCAATGTAATAAAATGCATTGAATAATGATTACATTCGATTCAAGGGTGACACGGGTAGCAGATGTGAGAAACATTTACTGCCGAGCTAGTTTTTCTCCATGTACGACAACCGTTAGCACACTGCGCAGCTGTGTTGTGCAGCTAACGCATATGGAATCATGAGCACTTGATTTGTCATTTCATTTTATCGACTTGCGCACATGAAATGAAACAACTGTCGTTTCCCGCAGCCCACAGCAGTGCAACACAAAGACAAAAACACATACCTAAAGACTACAACAACACATTGTATACCCAAACTAACACGTATATCCAAACTAAACCAAAAAAAAATCACTGTCCAAGGTAAGGAACGCCAGCCAGGATGACTGTCAGAACTGCCGGTCTGCATGGGCTAGCTAGCGGTTAGCTTAGCCTGACCCGCTTCCGCGTCCTGTCAGACTGCCCTCTGTTTCCTCTTTGGGCGCAGCTCCAGGCAGGGCCGTGGTCCTTGGGCCCACCGGACACAGCAGACCAGCCTCCCACAGCCGATCCAGCGCCAGCTCTCCCAGCCAGACACCCGCCGCCAGACCACCCTCGGTGTTATCGGAACTGCTGGTCTACATGGGCTAGCAGTTAGCTTAGCCTTAACTGCTTCCGCATCCTGTTAACTCCTTGGGTGCAGCTCCGAGCAGGGTCGTGGTCCCTGGGCCCACAGGACGCAGCGGACCAAGTTCTCCAGCTGATCCAGCTCCAGCTCTCCCAGCCATCAAAGGAAAACGAAACTTAGATGCAGACGCGGACAAAAACATTGCATGAACAGTACTGGGTGAGGCCGCCGCAAACTTGAATTCACGCCGCCATCTTCCCACACCGGTACTGGGTGAGGCCGCCGCAAACTCGAATTCACGCCGCCATCTTCCCACACCGGTACTGGGTGAGGCCGCCGCAAACTTGAATTCACGCCGCCATCTTCCCACACCGGTACTGGGTGAGGCCGCCGCAAACTCGAATTCACGCCGCCATCTTCCCACACCGGTACTGGGTGAGGCCGCCGCAAACTCGAATTCACGCCGTCATCTTCCCACACTGGTACTGGGTGAGGCCGCCGCAAACTCGAATTCACGCCGCCATCTTCCCACACCGGTACTGGGTGAGGCCGCCGCAAACTCGAATTCACGCCGCCATCTTCCCACACCGGTACTGGGTCAGGCCGCCGCAAACTTGAATTCCCGCCGCCATCTTCCCACACCGGTACTGGGTGAGGCCGCCGCAAACTCGAATTCACGCCGCCATCTTCCCACACCGGTACTGGGTGAGGCCGCCGCGAACTTGAATTCACGCCGCCATCTTCCCACACCGGTACTGGGTGAGGCCGCCGCAATCGTGAATTCACGCCGCCATCTTCCCACACCGGTACTGGGTGAGGCCGCCGCAAACTTGAATTCACGCCGCCATCTTCCCACACCGGTACTGGGTGAGGTCGCCGCAAACTCGAATTCACGCCGACATCTTCCCACACCGGTACTGGGTGAGGCCGCCGCAAACTCGAATTCACGCCGCCATCTTCCCACACCGGTACTGGGTGAGGCCGCCGCAAACTCGAATTCACGCCGCCATCTTCCCACACCGGTACTGGGTGAGGCCGCTGCAAACTCGAATTCACGCCGCCATCTTCCCACACCGGTACTGGGTGAGGCCGCCGCAAACTCGAATTCACGCCGCCATCTTCCCACACCGGTACTGGGTGAGTCCGCCGCAAACTCTAATTCACGCCGCCATCTTCCCACACCGGTACTGGGTGAGGCCGCCGCGAACTTGAATTCACGCCGCCATCTTCCCACAGCGCTACTGGGTGAGGCCGCCGCAAACTCGAATTCACGCCGCCATCTTCCCACACCGGTACTGGGTGAGGCCGCCGCAAATGTGAATTCACGCCGCCATCTTCCCACACCGGTACTGGGTGAGGCCGCCGCAAACTTGAATTCACGCCGCCATCTTCCCACACCGGTACTGGGTGAGGCCGCCGCAAACTTGAATTCACGCCGCCATCTTCCCACACCGGTACTGGGTGAGGCCGCCGCAAATGTGAATTCACGCCGCCATCTTCCCACACCGGTACTGGGTGAGGCCGCCGCAAACGTGAATTCGCGCCGCCATGCTGATCTATGCTAATGCATAGGTAAGGCGGTTTCTGAGGATCAGCGAGATGGATAAACTCAGTGTACATATTGTTTATTTTTCCAAAGAAAACCTCTCTCAGATCCTGATATTCCTCACTGGAAGTGAGATTCTTTCCCAGCCTCTCCTTGATCACAGCGTGGACACAATCTGGCCTCCCTGGGTAGCCTGTCCTGCTCGTGACGGCCTGTTTCTGCAGCCAGCGTGAGTCCACTCAGTGTGTACAATGTCAACGTTTCCCTTAGTTTTCCATCATCACGGTGGTGAGGTACTCTTCCATGTGCCGTGTACTTGTGCTCTCTGTTTAGGGTCGAACAGAATTCTAACTTACTTTGTACTTTGGCGGTTTCGTTCCGATATTTGATATCATTTGCTTTTGGCTTTGACGTGGTTTGATTGGGCCAGATTGGTTGGTGTGTGTCCTGAGGCCCTGGTGTGTGTAGGCACAGCTTCAGGACCAGCTGGTGTAGGGGGGAGGGGGAGGGGGGTGCTTATCTTTGTTCAACTCTTGGCACCGAAGGGCCTTGTACAGACAGGAATGGGGGTTGCTGGATTAGCGGGGTAAATAAAATTTGACGGTTCACTTTTGGATTGTGATTATTGAAGGATAATGGCCGAATTCCCGCCCTGCATGCGTTATTGTTTGTGTGTCTGTCAACGCCGAGTATGTTTGTCTTGCAGAGTTCTGCACGCGGGGCTCCCAGCGGATGTTTTCCCCATTTAGCAAAGTCTTGGCTGGTTAATGGACCCCATACTTCAATACCTTGTCGTAATATCGGAGCTATTACTGAATGTAGAATTTTGAGCCAGGTCCTAATTGGGATGTCGATGGGAATTTGTCTTTTGATGGCGTGAAAAGCCCTTCCTGCCTCCTCCTTCGGCTCGTTCGCAGCCATGCCAGCATGACCGGTGGAGCTGGTCGGCAAGCCTCGATATTTATAATGTTTTGCATGCTCAGCCTCTGTGTTTCCTAATGGGCATTTATTTTTCAGGGGATTGGGGTTGGGGGTTTTTTTTGGAGGCGTTTTTGTCTTTTTTCATGTTTACAGCTAGTTCTCATGTTTGACTGAACTTGTGGAGGGTGTCCAGACTCTGCTGTGAGCCCTCTCTGGGGGGACACGGGAGAACCAGCTACGCCAGCAAACGGCAGACATCTGAGCCCCGTGCTCTGTACAGTCACACCAGGGCCCGTGGGTTGTTGCAGTTGGACTGCAAATGTGTGTGTGTGTGTGTGTGTGTGTGTGTGTGTGTGTATATATAGATATAGATATAGATATAGATGTTTATGTATAGAGAGAGAGAGCGCAAGAGAGAGACTGATAGATAGATGTGGAAAGGGTTGGGTTCATACTGCGGCCCTGTTTTGCTCCCCGGTATCGTTTGAAGTAGTTGGGTTTTTTTTCTCATTTTAATTGCAAATCTGTTATTAAAATATATTGCTTTAATAGAATCATAGTTTTTACCCCCTATGCCACTCTAATAACCGATAGAAGAGCCCTTCATGGGCGTCCTGGTAGCGTGGCGGTCTATTCCGTTGCCTACCTCCGGCTTGGTCGGGCGTCCCTACAGACACAAATGGCCGTGTCTGCGAGCGGGAAGCCGGATGTGGGTATGTGTCCTGGTCGCTGCACTAGCGCCTCCTCTGTTCGATCAGGGCACCTGTGCGGGAAGGGGGAGGGGGGACTGGCGTGATCCTCCCACGTGCTACGTCCCCCTGGTGAAACTCCTCACTGTCAGGTGAGAAGAAGCGGCTGGTGACTCCACATGTATGGGAGGAGGCACGTGGTAGTCTGTAGCCCTCCCCGGATTGGCAGAGGGGGTACAAGTACAACTGGGGAGAAAAAGGGGGAACCCTCCCCGCCCGCCAAAAAAGAAGAAGAAGAAGAAGAAGAAGAGCCCTTCATGCCAAATGCAGTCAAAGGCCGTTTTTTCTTTAATCTACAAAAGAAGGACAAGTTTTATGTTATTTCGGTGTCCACGTGTGTTGCTGAGAGGGGTGAGGGGGGAGACGGGCTCAGATGCGCGATGGTTCGGCAGGAAGCCGGTCTGACCTCTAAGCGGGGTGCTGCGGTCATGGAGGACCTCACGTGAGCTGGTGATGCTGCAGAGCGTCTTGCCCACAGAGCTGGAGACACATAGTCCTCCTTAATTCTCTGTCGCCACTATCCAAAATAGGTGTAACAAGGACCGTTATTCCAACTCTCGGGAAGATATCCCCCCCTCAGGACCAGGTGGACTAGCCAGCTGGGATTTCTCCGTCGTGCATTTCAGCAGTTCCTTCGGCGGCCCATCAGGCCCTCGTGTATTTTGGCTTCTGAGTGTTTTTCGATTTTGTTTTCAAATTGCTCACCATAACGGGGGAATCTGGGGGGGGGGTGCGGGTTGACTTTGATTATTCATCAATACCATATGTCGACGATTTCTCAAGTATTTGGTTTCTCAGTCAGTCCCTGGTGGTGTTGGTCTAAGTAAGGTCTGAAAGTGTTCAGTCCACACGTCTCCGGCTTGTGCGTGCAGCTCCTCAAGCTCAGACTGACAGACATAATCCCACTGGTCCCAGAAGGAGTGAGGAGTTAGAGGAGTTAGAGGAGTTGGATTCTATGTTCCCTGCAAGTACAACACTTTCCCGTTCCCAGCTCGTCCAGTACGGCAGCCTGGTCGGTGGCTTTACGCTTCAAGCTATGGGGTCAGTTGTGCAGGCGCAGGGCAGGTCAGTAGATATCAGCGGTGTCATTTCAACTCATAGCAAATGTTGGTGGAGCCCAGAGTCCACTTAGCTGACTGTCAAGTTTCTGTCTGGCACAAGAAAAGAAATCAGGACTCAGGAATCAGGAACACTTTATTTGAAATGTCGTTTTGCCCAGCACACAGCAGCACAACACAAAGACAAAAGCACACATCCAAAAACTGCAAGAACTGCAAGAACACATATTATCCAAAATAACACATATTATCCAGACTAAACAGAAAAACAATCACTGTCCAGGGGAACGAACGCCAGCCAGGATGGCTGCCGGAACTGCCGGTCTGCATGGGCTAGCAGTTAGCCTAGCCCGTCCCGCTTCCGTGTCCTGTCAGACCGCCCTCGATGCTCCCTCTTCAGATGCAGCTCCGGACGGGGCCGTGGTCCCTGGGCCCACCAGACGCAGCAGACCAGGCTCCCTCAGCCGATCCAACGCCAGCTCTCCCAGCCAGACACCTTCGACACACCTCCCCGCACTCCATGCGCCCTGATGGACCAGAGGCAGTGATTAAAGTGGGCCGGAGCCACCCGGATCCCGACACCGGCACTTCCCCTCCTCCTCCTCCCTCAAGTCAACCGGAGCTGAGATCCGGCAGCACTCTGTAGACAGGAGTAATTTCAACCTTTTTGTCACAGTAAAACTTAAAACAAAAAACATGATGCAGCCAATTCACAAGCATTACAAAACAAATCACAAATAAAGTCGTTCTTCTATTTTTATACTACTTTACTTTTTCTAAAAGTTTGAATGATATCGCGTCCTCACGTGACCCGCACCTGCCTGCTGTGTGGCTTCACCAGACTTGACATCAAGAGAGACTGGCTTCACACTCACGGGTCAGGGTCAGTTCACCGCACCAGGCAGACAAGACTCGAGAGAGCGTCAACCTGCTACCTGCACTATTATCCTGGATTGGGGGGCATAAAGAGTGAGTATCTTCAGTGTATTTCCGATAGTATTTCCAATAGTTTTGTCTAGCTCTGCTGTGGTTTTCATTCCAGCAACTAACGTTAGCGAACGTAACGTTAGCTAGCTAGCTAACTAGCTATCTTCCACCCGGTAACGTTGCTATCTAGTTGCTGACGTTGCTGGCTAGTTGTTTGAATGCTGCTAGGCAAGCTAACTATCGGTAGCGTCCGGTAACGTTACCGGTAGCTAGCTAGTTATGTTTGTCCAACCTTAGCTCTGGCCATGCAATATTTTCATTCAAATAACTAACTAGCTAGCAAACGTTAGCTACCGGTAGCTATTATTAGCTAAAAATGCTAACGTCGGGACTACTGGACCAGTGGTTAGCTAGCCTATAGTTAGCTAGCTAGCACTTTTGCCCACCTCTCTAATACAGAGATCCCCCACTTACCAAATCCCACTTTAACCTCTGACCAGAGGAGGCGCTAACTCCCACCCACAGACACGGCCGATTGTGCCTGTAGGGACGTCCGACCAAGCGGCGATCTCCGTGTTGCTAGGCAACGGAATAGACCACCATGCCACCCGGACGGGAACTGTAATTTTTAGAAAAGAACATTAGTTTGACTCCGAGAATTGGCAGTTGTAAATATTGAATAGAGAGTAAACTGAGAAGTTTAAGGGGATGGGAAAAACATTTGTTTGATCAGATTTTAAATATTTACTTGACAAATGAGTGAAAAATGTATTTTGTCCATATTTAATAACAGCACAGAACATCTAGGCAGGGTTGGTTTATCACTGCGTTTACATGCACAGCTGCTTTGAGTTCTGGTTGTAGCTCGACTGGGCCATGCAACTGGACTACTGTCGGCCCAGTTACAAGAACCGGGGGAGACTAGATGTATTTATTATATGTACAGTAGGTGGCGATATGCCCCCTTCACCTGGTTGCTACTGGACCTTCTTCCGGTTGACCCGTTGACGTCACATACCAAACAAGCGACAAACAAGTCAGCAAGTCTGTCTCCTCGTCTGTCCAGAAATGCGTGGGTGTCGCTCCAGCGCTCGCCATGTTGATACTGTTGACGCTACGCTGTTCGACTTCCGGGTGAAAGACTACGGCGCATGCGCGGAACGCCTAGGCCAGTTCGGGCCGATTGAAGCGTATACGTGAGTAAATCGATCCCCAAGCCGCGTTATCTAGGTGTGTTAGTCCGACTTCCAGAAATTGGGTTTAGTACGAGTTCAGTCGGACATGTGTTTTAAAAGTCCAGGTTTAGTCGGACTTACACAATAAATCCACTTTCTCTAACGTGACGTCATGTAAAGGTACCGACGGTGCGTGAGAGGGAGCGTCACTTCCCAACGTGTTCTCGTGAAACGGTTCGTGTGATATATCGTACCAAAGGTTATGCACGGTTTTTCGTGGATAATCCTACGAGTGTCCCCCGACACGAGCGACTCAGAGCGCCTGCGCAATCCTCTGCAGGGCACAACAGCTTCCCTCCATCCCCCCCTCCAATCCCCCCCTGGGGGGGGGCTTCCCTCCATCCCACCTAGGGTTAGGGTTAAAATGGGCTGGAAACGCCTATGTGTTGTAGTATAATAATAGTCGCCTACCCTGATCTGTAATGACAGTCACGAGAGGCACGTCACATGACACAATCCGGAAGCGGTTGAAGGTCTGTCACGATAACACAAACACCCCGTGACTGCACTGTGTATTGATAACAAGGCTGTTTTATTATAATTTCATCACACTTGTGTTATTATATGAACACGTTTTGAAACAGTGAAGCGTATCGTAGCCTATGTTCACCTCCTAACGTTACTCCTTCATCACTGACTGCTAGCTTACAACCAGCTACCACAGAGTTTCCCACCAGGGTCGTTGGCCTCTATGGCTGTGACGTCATCGCCTAAGCGATGACGTCATGTCCATAGCCAAAATTCTAAGCGTAAACTTGTACAAAAAAAAGCCAAAACCCCCCATCCCCAATACACACACACACACACACACACTCAGTCCCCCAGACTCGTTGGTGCAGTCAGGATTGTGCAGCTCTGTGTGTGTGTGTGTGTGTGTGTGTGTGTGTGTGTGTGTGTGTGTGTGTGTGTGTGTGTGTGTGTTACGAGCATTAGCGTGTGTAGAAATCCTTGTGTGTTTTGCATAAAGTGTCTGGTGTGTGTGTGTGTGTGTGTGTGTGTGTGTGTGTGTGTGTGTGTGTGTGTGTGTCTGTGCAGTAACAGAATATTGACATTCATTAGTCAGATGGTGTCAGAGGAAGTGTGAGGATCACATGGCTGAGAGGAGACCGGAGGCTGCTCATGGAATCTGGACCACAGAGCCACAAGCTGAGGATCTGAGGGGCGTGACAGATGTGCACGAGCATGAGATTCACCACACACACACACACACACACACACATACACACCAGAGGCTTTACGCACAACACATGCATGCACACAAAGATTTCCACGCGCGCTAATGTTCCTCATACACACACACACACACACACACACACACCAGACACTTTATGCAAAACATACATGCACACAAGGATTTCTACACACGCTAATGCTCGTAACACACAACACACACACACACACACAGACACACACAGTGGAGGCAGCAGACCGCAGGGCTCTGAGTTGAGGTTAGGCTTCGTTTCATCTCCGGCTGGGGCCTAAATGTGCTCAGACAGGGGCCTCACATCCACACATCCCCCAGCAGCCGGGCCCTCACCCCGGCATGTGCGCGGCTCTGAAGATGTGGTTGACTCGGGGCTTTTTCTCTATTCTTCTTCTTTTCTTTTTTCTATCTGTTATTTTATCCTCCGATAAAAAGCTTTGTGTTTTTTTTTTCCTCCTCTCTGTAAGTGTTTCATCTGCGCGTCCCTGGTGGATCTCAGCATGTGTGCGCGCGCGTGCGCGTGCGCGAGTAGGGTAGAGGTGGTCCTGGGGGGGGATAACGTTCGTGCACATCTGTACATACGTGCGTGTGCAGGTTTCTTGTTTTTTTGTGCACGTGCGCGTTTACGGCTGTGCGCGTGCTCGTGCACGTTTGTCTCCTCGCGTTGTCCCCCCCCCCTCTTTAATGCATCCCTCTCTCTCCGCGCAGCAGGATACCGAACTGCGGTGCTGACTCGCAGAGCCGGCAAACTGATATTCATCTGGGACAAATATAGCAGAGTGGCGCTTTTCTCCCGGGCCCAGAACTATGAAGGCTCCTCGGAACAAGAGGACTTAGAAGATTTAAACCACTAATAATATTGTTCTGTTGTGTTTTCCATAGTGTAATAATGTGGTCCAGGTGGTTTTTCAATTTCATGTGTTCTGTGCAAGTCACCCCTTACTCACCCCTCAGTACAATGCACGACCGTCGTTGTTAATCGCTGCATACCTTTAGAGCTATGGGTTCGGACCCATAAGTGCCTCTCGGTATCATCGGGATACTCCTGTTGGGGGGTTTGTCCAAGAGAGGCCTGAGGTCGCTGCTGGGGGGCAGTTTCATTCAGGCTTTCAACGTTCAGTCTTGGCCGGACCTGCTTCTTCTGAACCCTCCTCTTCCTCTTGAGTTTGATGGACATCGTGGAGTGGATGGTCTGTGCTGCAGTCCTCTGCACTGATGGTCACGTGACGGCGGCCCCCGGTTTGTACAACGACATGTTCAAGGAGATGCCGCTGTTTGCAGAGGGGGGTGTCTCCAAGATGCCTTAAATTTGTTTTTCTGGTGAAACAGAGAGTTAGTGATGGTGAGGGCGTGCTGAGCACATTTCCTAAGACGCAGAAGTCCACTGGAGTTGATGTTCTCGCTGCCTTCATTTCCTATAGTGCCTTTCCAGAGGTGTTGATCCTGGCCTGGCCTGCTGTTGCAGTCTCCGAGAAGAATAATCTTACCCCGCTTAAGGGTTTCTTGACAGTGTGTCGTCTAAGCAGGCGTGGGTCTCTTTTACTTCTGCTTCAGAGTCTAAAGTGGGGGCATAGGCGCTCACAACTGTTGCCCTCTGGTTGTTGGCAACAGGTCATGAGACGCTGATCATGACACGCTCACTGATCGTTCAAGTCCAAGATGGTCCAAGGAGTCAAAGACGACTGGGGACCCATTTCTGCTGAAGCCTTCATCCGTCTTCCCAGCTGTTGTGACGCTTCCCTAAAGTCAGCCATCATCCTCCACCTGTTCCAGCGTTGAGGTCTTGGGTGGGTTGCCCCTTGTCAGGGACATCCCCCTTGACCTTACCGCCATGGGTGACCCCTACCAGGAGCATAACTCCAGATGGTATCGATCACGGGATCTCAGGACCAAGCAAGTTTCTCCATCACGACAAGGTGACGGTCCATGGAGAACACACAATATACAGTACACAATAACACAACAGCACAAGGTGCATATGGGTGCATCAACTGTTCAGCAACCTGACTGCCTGTGGAAAGAAACTGTTACTGAAATTGGTGGTTTGTGATTTGATGCTACGGTGACGTTCTTTAGATGGAATGAGCGAGACCAGAACATGAGCGGGTTGGACGTTGTCTTGCATGATGTTCTGGGCTTTCCCTTTGCAGCAAGTTGTGTAAATATTATGAAGTTGTAGCAGTTCCACGCCAATTATTCTTGCTGCTGTCTTTGCAGTCCTTTGAAACAGTGTGCCGCCCTGAGCAGTCTGGTTACCAAACCACACTGCGACACAGACTGTCAACACACTCTGGATGGTTCTGTTATAAAAGTTCACAAGAGTTTTAGTACTCATATGACTCAAACATATATTCTTTTGTGCCTTGAGAGACCATTTGAGGGTGTCTGTGATGTGTAAACTGAGAAAACTGAAACTGGCCAGAATTTCAACAGATGACCCATTGATGGAAATAGCAATGTGATTTCCTCTGATCTCGCTAAAGTCAAACATTGTTTCTTTCGTCTTATTGACATTTAGAGAGGGGTTGTTATCATGGTTACATATTCCACTTCCCTCCTATGGGCCCTCTCATCACTTACTAGTCCAATCACTGTGGCGTCATCTGTGATTTCAGCGATGCCGTTGTTGTCATATTTGGCAACACGATCATGTGTAAACAGACTGTACAAAAGGGGACTGAGACAGCAGCCCTGGTCCTAAGAACAAATGGAGATGTTTTGGAGGTCCTGGGTTCGAACGCCAGGCCGTCCCAGGGCCTTTCTTCGTCGACTTTGCATGTTCTGTATGGCTTTCCTCCGGGTGCTCAGGTTTCCTCCCACCATCAAAAAGACATGCATGTTAGGGTTAATCCTCCTGCCTGTGCCCCTGAGCAAGGCAATGGAAAGAAGAACTGGAGTTGGTTCCCTTGGGCCTGCCTGTCTGGAAATGAAATAGCCAGTTACAGATGGAGTTGCCCGGACCAAGACCTAGAAGATGGAAGGAAGGAAGGCAGATGGCGATGCAAATTCATGTTTGCAGCGGCCTCACCCAGTACTGGTGTGGGAAGATGGCGGCGTGAATTCACGTTTGTGGCAGCCTCACCCAGTACCGTCCATGCAGTGTCTTTGTCCACATCTGCGTCTAAGTTAGTCTTCATTTGAAGGCTGGCAGAGCTGGCACTGGATCAGCTGGGAGAGCTTGGTCTGCTGCCACCTGTGGGCCCAGGGACCACGGCCCTGCCTGGAGCTGTGCCCGAAGAGGAAACACCGAGGGTGGTCTGACAGGGCGTGGAAGTGGGGCAGGCTAAGCTACCTGCTAGCCCATGCAGACCGGCAGTTCTGGTAACACTGAGGGCGGCCTGGTGGCGGGCTCGCCTAGTGTTGACTGTGTTCTTAGTGTCATGGTGGGGAGTGCAGGGAGATGTGTTGAAGGTGTCTGGCTGGGAGAACTAGCATTGGAACAGCTGAGGGACCTTTTTCTGCCGCTTCTTGTGGGCCCCATGACCACATGGGCCCCAGGGCGTGGAAGCGGGGCAGGCTAAGCTAACTGCTACCCATGCAGACCGGCAGTTCCGACAGTCATCCTGGCTGGCGTTCGTTCTCCTGGACAGTGATTTTATTGTTTAGCTTAGCTACATGTGTTAGTTTGGATACATGTGTTCTTGTAGGTTTTGGACGTGTGTTTTTGTCATTGTGTTGCACTGCTGTTTGGTTTCATTTCATGTGCGCGAGGGCATGAAATGAAGCGACACATAAGGTGTTTCTGATTCTGATGTCTGATAAGGTTCAGCAACAGCTTGGATGGTGCAGTTGTGTTAAAAGCAGAGCTGTAACCAATAAACAGCACGCTGACATGTGTGTTTTTATTTGCAAGGTGTAATGAAGCAGTATACAGAGCAAGTGAAGTAGT
>JAJHIY020001347.1:115000-192500 GCA_022114975.2 Lampris megalopsis | reverse complement strand
GAAGGAGAGAGAGGGAGAGAGAGAGGGAGAGAGAAGGAGAGAGAGGAGAGGAAGAGAGAGACAGAGAGAGAGGGAGAGAGGGAGAGAGGGAGAGAGAGACAGAGAGAGAGAGGGCGAGGGAGAGAGGGGAGAGAGAGGGAGAGAGAAGGAGAGAAAGGGGAGGAAGAGAGAGACAGAGAGAGAGGGAGAGAGAGAGGGAAGGAGACAGAGAGGGGAGAGAGAGGGGAGGGAGAGAGGGGAGAGAGAGGGAGAGAGAGCGGGAGCGAGAGAGGGAGAGGGAGAGAGGGGAGAGAGAGAGAGGGGGAGCAAGAGAGAGGGGGAGAGAGCAAGAGAGGTGAGAGAGAGAGAGGGAGAGGGAGCAAGAGAGGTGAGGGAGAGAGAGAGAGGGGGAGCAAGAGAGAGTGGGAGAGAGCAAGAGAGGTGAGAAAGAGAGAGGGAGAGGGAGAGAGGGGGGAGAGAGGGACAGAGAGGGGAGGAAGAGAGAGACAGAGAGAGAGAGGGAGAGAGAGAGATCTGAGAGAGTCAGAGGAGGAGAAACTGTAAAAGAGGGTGAATTGAAAACAAGACGTGGTAAAAAGGAAGAGGGTTGATGCAAACAGAGGGAGAGAGGGAGGGAGGGAGAGAGAGAGAGAGGGGAGGGAGAGAGAGGGAGGGAGAGAGAGGGGGAGGGAGAGAGACAGAATAAGTCACACAGATAAGAGTGACAGATGAACTGGATCATGATCGGTTTGAGTGAGTGATGATCAATATGCTATGTGTTGTGTGAGCACGAGGAGCTGGGACTGTCAAGCAGGGCCTGATGGCGGCCCAGTGGTTCGCGCTGTCGCCTCACAGCGAGGAGGTCCCGGGTTCGAACCCCCGGGGTCGGCCGACTGAGCGTCACCACATCGAACTGCTCTGTAATGTAAAGTACAATATCAAACCGGAACCAGGCGTCAAATAACACTTCCTGCAGTGGGTCACAGCCCAGCTTCTGGTGAAGGCTGAAGTCGCACACTCGCACTAATCATTCATTTAGACAACAGCATTGTGTGTCACAACATCACAACATCCCAACATCCCAACGTCACAACATGACAACATGACAATATCACAACATGACAATATCACAACATGACATTATCACAACATCCCAACATGACAATATCACAACATCACAACATGACAATATCACAACATCCCAACATGACAATATCACAACATCACAACATGACAATATCACAACATGACAATATCACAACATCACAACATGACAATATCACAACATCCCAACATGACAATATCACAACATCACAACATGACAATATCACAACATCCCAACATGACAATATCACAACATCACAACATGACAATATCACAACATGACAATATCACAACATCACAACATGACAATATCACAACATCACAACATGACAATATCACAACATGACAATATCACAACATCACAACATGACAATATCACAACATCACAACATGACAATATCACAACATCACAACATGACAATATCACAACATGACAATATCACAACATGACAACATGACAACATCCCAACATGACAACATGACAACATCCCAACATGACAATATCACAACATCACAACATCCCAACATGACAACATAACAACATGACAATATCACAACATCACAACATCCCAACATGACAATATCACAACATCCCAACATAATAACATAACAACATGACAATATCACAACATCACAACATCCCAACATGACAACATGACAACATGACAATATCACAACATCACAACATGACAATATCCGCATTTCATCTCGATACGACACGATTGAAAGACGTTGAGTCCCGGTGGTGAATCAGTGTGCTGGTGGCGGGGCCGGGCTCCGGGCTCCGGGCTCCGGGCTCCGGGCTCCGGGCTCCGGGCTCCGGGCTCCGGGCCAGCGGCCTATGTTTACCATCCGCGGCTCGGATCCCACACCTGCAGGTGCGTCTTGCGCCTGCGTGTGGTGTTTGGCTGTGGCGGTGCGCCTCGGGAGCGCGGGCCCGGCTTGCGCCTATGGGGCCTGGGTTATGCTCCTCGGGCGCGTGCGCGGCTGTTGCTCTGCAGGCTCCTGCCCCCCAGGGGGGCTCGGTGCTCCTGGTGGGTTCTGGTGCTTTGGGTTCCGGCTGTTCTCTTGGTCGTGGGGCGTCTGCGACTGCGGGGTCCGCGGGGGTCCACAGAGCCCGTCTGCTGCCCGGAGGCACTACGGTGCGGCACAGAGATCAGACCCAGGATGTGTTGGGATTCATCCCGTCATGTGCACATAAACACGGCTAGCATCTGCCTCCTACACTCCCTGGAACACTCTGGGGAGGACATGCTCCTTCTCAGCCCTTCCTCCCCCCCTTTTTTCTCCTTTTATTCTGGTCTTTTCCTTGAGTTATGTAACTGCTAACCTGAACGGATATTGATAAGATATATTTAATTATGTTTTGTGGGACATTCGTCAGCGTCTGTTTCCTCGTTTCACTTGTGCTGATTGTCCCCCTCTTGGAGAAGCGATGCTGATTGGCTGTTTGGCTGATAAGACAGGATGAGGAGGGGGACCGGTGGCGGCCATACATTTATAACAAAACCCTTCTAGTCTTGTCATCCCACAGATCCTCCAAAAGACAGAGGGTTTTTTTTTTCTAAGCGGTTCTTTTTTTTCCCGCCCTTTTCTCCCCCAATTGTACTTGGCCAATTACCCCACTCTTCCGAGCCGTCCTGGTCTCTGCTCCACCCCCTCTGCCGATCTGGGGAGGGCTGCAGACTACCACGTGCCTCCTCCCATACATGTGGAGTCGCCAGCCGCTTCTTTTCACCTGACAGTGAGGAGTTTCACCAGGGGGACGTAGCGCGTGGGAGGATCACGCTATTCCCCCTCCCACCGACCAGAGGAGGCGCTAGTGCAGCGACTAGCACAGACCCACATCAGGCTTCCCACCCGCAGACACGGCCAGTTGTGACTGTCGGGGTGCCCGACCATGGTAACATGGAGATTCGAACCGGCGATCCGTGTTGGTAGGCAACGGAATAGACCGCTACGCTACCCTAACCCTAACCCTAACCCTAACCCTAACCCTAACCCTTTGATAAAGATTGCTTTTGCAGGTGGAGAACCTCGACCCAACTGACAGATCAACTCTGTCTCGGACACACCGGCATAGAAATCCCCTGTGTTGCGTGCCAAGCCTGCCGACAGCGCCGGTTAAAAAAAGAAAGATGATGAAGATGGAATTACTGCCCAGCCCGAGTAGCCAAAACCTGACACCTCAAATCAAAAACAGCTTACGGTTATTAATATCATGCTTATGTAACCTGCACGACAGGGGAATGGGCCTATGCTTGCGCAGGGACAGTTTACAGTCTAATGTCTAAGTTCAGTGGAGATTGGTGTAGGTTTTTTTCTAGACCGGATTCTAGTACTCACCCCAAAGACAACACACACACTCGTGGGTATAGTTTACAATAAAAAAACCAATTTATTTCAACAGTTCAAAGTAAAGTTATTTCAATATCAATACTAAATTAGATGTGTTATATATATATATATTTTACTCTATTATACTTTTTAAAAGTTCTTCCTAATATTCTATTTATTGTCTATATCTATCTATATTCTATTTTATACCCTTCTAATATATTACTTATGCAGCCATATTCTACACTAACAAATTAAAGAAAATAATCCAAAATAAAGTATGAGTGCACTCAAAGAAAATAATAAAGAAAAGAAAAGGGGGAATGATTCAGTCTTCCAATCTGTGCAAGGTGCAATGTCCAGATCCTACCACAATCACAGGGGCAAGTTAATGTAGAGGCGATGATGATGAATCCAAATCCAGGGCGATGATGGGGGCAATCCAAAGGGGGTATCCAAGGGTTCCAAAAGGGTGTAGCAAGGGGGGTTGTTCGGGGTACTAAAAAACCAGTCTGCACAAAATTGTACAGATTCCTTATTAATTGCAATCTCTATCAAACAATTACAAACAAAATAAAAATACCCAAATCTAGAGTCAATTCTCAGAATTAAATCATTTCCTACATATAACTAATATGCGGCTGAATGACAACAGCCTATTGCTGTAAGAACAGTTAAAAACAATGTCATCGCAGCCAGGCTGCGGCACTATCAACGTGAATTCACGTCTAGCTGGCTGCTATGGGTTCCATGCATGCCATGTAGCCCGAGTTGGCTCGGTGGCTAGTGGCAACTGGAGCTTACAGTTTTTTTTAACAACAAGCACATTATTATATTAAAATGTCTAACATTCCTACATCAAATAAACCCTATGGACCGGGTGTCCTGACTGGTTTTAAAGCTCTGAATCATATGGGAACTGCTAAGGATCATAGATATACGTTTTAGCTGGGTTAGCTTAGCTTAGCAACCAATGGAAAATTGTCAGTCTTTAGATTTCAAGATTTTAAACTCTTATCTCACCAGGATTCCAGCAGCGTACAAAACACAAGAGAAAAGAGTCTTCCTTCTTCCTTCAACGGGAGATCATCTGTCTTTGGATAAAATCAAGATATCCTACGTAAATGGCTATGATTACATGGAACACAGAAAGCTGTTTACTTTTTAGCTTTGGCTAGCGGCTCACCAAGGAAGCTTCGTGTGAGGGATCTTTTTTGTCGTAGTTCAAATGTCCTGTAGCTCAAATATCCGTAGTTCAAATATCAATAATTCAGGTATCCATAGTCAAAGTTGTCCGTATTTCTAAATATCCGTATTTCTCTTCTCTATTGTCGATGGTTGTTTGCATGGTTTAAACTCTGTAGCTCGTGTGCCTCCTAGAGGCTACTCGTGGAACTTATATACGTCACAGGGTACATGTAATTATGTGGGTTACATTCTCCCCCTCTAAACCGCATCAGTCTCTGCATGCGTCTAAACACTGTATGGTCTTGCAGAGGGCACTCTAGAAGAATCAGGGACATTTCTGCCCAAACTTTCGAAAAATGAGGCCATGGCTAGGACTAAAGGTCTTCCTAGTTCACCATAACAGAGTCTCTCAGGGGGATGTCTTTCTCTGATAGATCTTCTGATCGGTTCGCTCTCAGACGGGTTTCCGTCAGACAGGTCAGCCTGGCCTGTCACACCAGTGGGCGGTGCACTCTCGGGTTCAAGTGGGTTGTTTTCAGGTGAACGTCTTCCAATAGGTCCAAATTGAGGTACAACAGTAGTGGATGATGCGGGGTCTCCCTCAGGTAAGTGTCTTCGAACAGGTTGAGAGAATTCATCTGTGACTACTTCTGTCTCACGCCCAATTGGTTTCTTTTCAAGTAACTGATTGTGAACAGACTCAGGGGTATGGGGTACTTCACTAAGGAGTGGACTATCAGATTGGGAGAACTCCGACGGACTTGGATTCAACCCGACTGGGTTCAACAGTTCCGTGGCACGTGCTAGAGGGGTGGCCTGTGTGGTTGTCCTAATGCTTTGGGGAAACCTTGTGGAGATCTGTGGATAGCAATCCTCATCCTCGTCACTGCTGGGCATATCTGGGTCAAAAATATTGTCGTGCCTGGTCTGCTGCGAGACTGTTTCCCTGCGTCTCAGCCTCCTTGTTGGTAAGTTTGTGTCAGGTTCTGAGACTTTATCTGTAACAGGTAGAAAGCCGCAGGGCAGAAGAAGGTCTCTGTGAAGGGTACGGTGTGGACCTTCACCCTGTTCTTGCTTGACGACATACACTGGGCCATCTCCCATCCTCTTCACCACAGTATGGACTTCCTTTTCCCATCTGTCCGCAAGTTTATGTTTTCCTCTTAAATTGACATTCTTCACCAGGACTCTATCTCCGGTAACAAGTTCTGCGGCTCTGATCTTTTTATCAAACCTGGCTTTATTCTTCTCGCCCATCTTCTTAGAGCTTTCAGAAGCAAGTGCATAGCTGTCTTGGAGGCGCTGTCGAAGATGTTTAACATACTCTGAATGCGACTTGAATCCAATTTGGTCTGGTGTAAGGCCTAGAACCAGATCAATGGGTAGTCTTGGCTGTCTACCAAACAACAATTCATATGGAGAGTAGCCTGTGGTGTCATTTTTCGTGCAATTGTATGCATGGACTAGCGGTTTGACAAAGTCCCTCCAATGATATTTATCCTTGTCTTCTAGTGTCCCGAGCATGCTGAGAAGGGTCCTGTTAAATCTCTCGACAGGGTTTCCACGTGGATGGTATGGCGTGGTTCTGATCTTTTCGGTTCCAATCAGACAGCACAACTCCTTGATGGTGTGGGATTCAAAATCTCTCCCCTGGTCACTGAGAAGGCGACTTGGAAAACCATACTGTACAATGAAGTTTTCCCACAGTGTTTTGGCAACCGTATTCGCCTTTTGGTCTTTCGTGGGGATGGCAACGGCAAACTTGGTGAAGTGATCCGTGATGACGAGGATGTTTCTAGTGTCCTTACTATCAGGCTCAATACAGAGGTAATCCATACACACCAGTTCAAGGGGATAACTGGTCTGTATATTCTCCATATGAGCAGCATGCTGGGAATTGGCTTTCCGCCTCACGCATCTTTCACAAGTCCTACACTTCTGTTCAACAGACTGAAACATCTTTGGCCAGAAAAATCTGGAACGAACAAGATGAAGGACACGCTGAGCGCCAAGATGACCGACTTCATCATGAAGGCCTTGCAATGCTCTTTCTCTGTGGCTACTAGGCAGCACCAGCTGATAGATCTGATTCCCACGATCAAGACATTTCCTGAACAGTACTCCATCTATAAGCTCTAGTCTATTCCATTCTCTAAGGAGCAGCTTGACTTCTGACAGTTCAGAGGACATCTCTTGAAAAGTGGGTTTTCGGTTTCCTTGAATGAAACTGATCACACGTCTGATAGATGGATCCTGTCTTTGAGACTGATACCAGTCATTGTGAGTCATTCCAGGGAGGGTGCCTTGTCCAGAGAACACAAAGTCATCAGGGATGGCAGAAGCATCTAAAGCTAAGGATTCAGCAAGAATGGGGAGTTCTGGCTGCAAATAGTCAGCCAAAGTGGTCACAGAGTGGCGTTGACATAAAGCAGACAGCATGTCACCAGAAACAGTTTTGCTTTCTCCATCCAAAACCCTTTGCTTCAGCTCTTCTATCCTCGCTTTCTCCTGCTTGAACTCCTCATCTTCTTCTGACGGACTCTGGGGTCTTCTGGACAACCCATCGGCATCTTGATTGCTGATCCCAGCCCTATACTTTATGGTGAATCTGTAGGTTGACAGAGCGGCTAACCAGCGATGTCCTGCTGCATCAAGCTTTGCTGTGGTCAACACATAAGTTAGGGGGTTATTGTCTGTTAAAACCTGAAATTCTGTTCCATAGAGGTAATCATGGAATTTCTCACAGATGGCCCATTTCAAGGCGAGGTACTCTTGCTTGTGGGCAGGATAGTTTTGTTCACTTCTGGATAGTCCTCTGCTGGCATAAGCTACAACCCTCAGCTTCCCATCGTGTTCCTGATAGAGCGCAGCACCGAGACCATCGCGGCTGGCATCAGTATGCAGGACGTAAGGAAGATTGGGATTGGCGAAGGCAAGAACAGGGGCCGAAGTCAGTTTATCTATGAGAGTTCTAAAAGCAACGTCACACTCTTCAGTCCACTCATTTCCAAAAGGTAAGGTGGGATTGATGGAAGTCTTGACCCTGTCCTTCTTGTAAATCTTCCCTCTTTTCCTTGGAGCAACATAGCCAGCAGTTAGAGCATTCAATGGCTTTGCTATTTTAGAGTACCCTTCCACAAAACGTCGGTAATATCCAGCAAATCCTAGGAAGCATTTGAGCTCTTTTCTGTTGGTGGGTTGAGGCCATTCTCTCAAAGCAGAGACTTTGCTTGGATCTGTGTGGACTCCATTGGCATCTACAACATGGCCAAGGTATTTAACAGAAGTCTGGAAAAAATGGCATTTTTCAGGGGACAACTTTAGGCCATAGTCTTTGAGCCGGTTCAACACTTTCATCAATCTGGCCTCGTGCTCTTCTAGTGTGTCAGAGAAGACAATCAGGTCATCCAGAAATACTAGTACTTCATTGAGATGCAGGTCTCCAACACATTTCTCCATCAGTCTCTGAAAGGTGCTTGGTGCATTTGTCACACCTTGGGGCATACGATTAAACTCATAGAAGCCTAGAGGGCAGACAAAAGCGGTCTTGTGCTTATCTTCCTCTGCAACTTCTACTTGATAGTAGCCTGACTTCAGATCCATGACAGAAAACCATTTGGCTCCACTAAGAGCAGAGAAGGTGTCTTCGATGTTGGGGAGAGCATAGGCATCTTTGATCGTTCTCATGTTCAGCTTCCTGAAATCTATGCAGAGTCTTATTGCACCATTCTTCTTCTTGACAACTACAATGGGGGAAGCAAATGGAGACTCTGACTCGCGAATAATTCCAGCGTCTAGCAGCTCTCTTAGGTGTTGTTTGACAGCTTCTCTGTCAGAGGGATGAATGGGTCTGGGTCGCTCTCTAAAAGGGGCCTCATCCTGGAGTCGGATGCGATGTTTTACTGCAGTCGTATGACCATGAGACAAGTCATCAACAGCAAACACCTCTGGCATGCTGTTCAGCTGGTGTGTGATCCGTTTTTTCCACTCTTCTGGAATGGGGGAATCTTCCAAATCAAAGTTGGTGGTGTTACTCTGAGACTGAGGGATGTCAGGCACAGTCATATTTTGGGATTCAGACGGCATCACATACTGTGCTACCATCATTTCAGCTATCACCTGCCTTGGATGCAGTGTGACACTACGATCAGTCACATTTCTGAGAATGACAGGAATCTTGTTTAAAGATCGAAGTGGAGTTTCTATCAAGGAATTTTCAACGAACACTCCACCAGGTAAGGAAACGGTTTCAGGGGATTCGACCACGAAAAGGGAACGTGGGAAATGTTTCTTCACTCTGACATCTCCAAAGACAGACACTTTTCTTCCTGGTGGAATGGTGACAGGATGGCGTCCATGCAACTTAACATGATTGGCTGAAATCTCTTCCTGATGACTTAGGGCAACATGCTGGAACAGCAAGATACAGTCACTATTGATATTGGGCCTTTGTAAGAATTCTCTTCCATGCTTTTCTATGCCACCTTCATATAATCTGTCAAGGACATTGGTTCCAATCAATAGGGGAATCTGAGTGTTAAAATGGCAATTTGGCACAATGAGAACTAATGAAGAGACCTGTTCAGCTACGCCAGTGATGCTGCTGGGGAAGGAGATGAGGGCTTGGATATAACCCTGGTAAGGAACATGTTGGCCACCTGCACCTTCTATCTGGAAAAGAGTCTGAATGGGCTGGATGGGGAGGAACGATAAGTGGTTCAAGTAGAATGTCTCTGAAATGGTTGTTACTTGGGAACCGGTGTCAAGGATTGATTCACATTCTATTCCTTCAATGGAGACAGATGCAGTGCAGCGTGGCCCTACAAGTTCACAGGGAAGGGATAGGCTATTTTGGTATCTTTGTCTGTATCTATTTTTTCTTGTCTGGGTTCTATTCATAATATCATTAATGGGTTTGGGACTGTTATGCTGGTACTTAGCTCCTGAACGTCCCGAAACAGGAGCTGCTACTAGTTTAAAGGCATGGAGGTGAGGGTATGCGTATTCCTGTGAGCTTCACGTTTTTGTCTCAGCTTGGTGTTCTTTTGATGGACAAGAGCGGGGTTGGGGGCACTCACACAGTGGGCAGCAATGTGACCATCTCCACCACATTTAAAGCAGAACCATGGCTTGGGAAAACGAGGCGTGTAAATTCGAGGTGTGGAGGCATTCATGACCATGCAGCTGGTTTCAATCTGAGTTCTGTTTGGCTGTGGTTCTTCCTTGATGGACAGGGTTGCAATTTGTTTCTTTAACTCAGCTACCTCATCGCGGAGTTTCTGTGTGTCTTCATTTTTGTTTTCGGCTGGGGCTTCGATTCCATAAACAGTGTGGGCATGCACTGAAGCTTTTGAGCTCCCTAGATGTTTCTTCATCCTATCTAGTTTAGCTGAACGACGGCCTTCTTCTGTCCTAAGCTGATGAAGCAATTCAGGAAATGAGGGTGGGCTATTTTTTTTCTGTTCAAGCTGAAGACCTAAAATCAACGAGTGGTCCCAGCATCCTCTGCAGAACTGTCTTATTAAGTGTTTTTCTGAATCTACAAGTGAAGCTCCCCCTCTAGAGATGACTTTAGTGAGGAGGGTCTGAAGTCTGAATAAATAATCAGATGGCTTCTCTCCAGAATTCTGGTTTGCACTCAAGAATGCAGCAAAAAGCTCTTCTCCATCTTCTACGACTCCAAAGGCTGATTCGATGTGGTTTACGTACGCAACAGGGTTTGCATTAACACCAAGCGGTTTCACCATGTCAGAAGCTGGACCAACCAAACTCTCTAGAACCTTTCTGATTTTTTGTGAATCGGTGACATAGGTGTCACTTAGAAGCAGCTCAACTTGAGTTCTCCAAGCTTCATAATCTACTTCCCCATTTGGCTTTGGAAGCCTACCTGAGAAGGTTCGAATTTTACTTGGGCTACTGTATGGTTGTGTTGACTCATTCTTAATAACATGTTCTACTACTATGTTCTGGATGCTCGGGGGATTAATGATGTCTTCTTCAAGGCTCATTGAATTACGCATGTATGAGTGTGTGGTTGGAGCACGGTGAATGTCAGATATAGATGGCCGTCTGTTACATTCTTGGGTCATGCTAGGCGTGTGCTCAACATCAATGCTAGGCTTAGTGTCTTGCATAGGGCTGTGTTCCGGTAAAGACGTGTTGTCAGTTTTCTGTGATGCTGTAGACCGAATGCGCCTCAGTTCATTTTTTAAGATGGAGGCATAGCCTGACATGGCACTACCACCAATAGCGCTGAGTTCTTCGAGATATTGCTGGGCTAAGTCTTTGCCTATTTCCTCTTGACATATTTGTCTAATTGTTCTGACATTCCATAGAGTAGTTGGATCAACAGGGCTAGGTATAAGGCCAAGGGTATCTGGGGTTATCCTGGTGATTGACTTTTCACACTCAAATTCTATTATTACCCTACCATTATATTACTTATGCAGCCATATTCTACACTAACAAATTAAAGAAAATAATCCAAAATAAAGTATGAGTGCACTCAAAGAAAATAATAAAGAAAAGAAAAGGGGGAATGATTCAGTCTTCCAATCTGTGCAAGGTGCAATGTCCAGATCCTACCACAATCACAGGGGCAAGTTAATGTAGAGGCGATGATGATGAATCCAAATCCAGGGCGATGATGGGGGCAATCCAAAGGGGGTATCCAAGGGTTCCAAAAGGGTGTAGCAAGGGGGGTTGTTCGGGGTACTAAAAAACCAGTCTGCACAAAATTGTACAGATTCCTTATTAATTGCAATCTCTATCAAACAATTACAAACAAAATAAAAATACCCAAATCTAGAGTCAATTCTCAGAATTAAATCATTTCCTACATATAACTAATATGCGGCTGAATGACAACAGCCTATTGCTGTAAGAACAGTTAAAAACAATGTCATCGCAGCCAGGCTGCGGCACTATCAACGTGAATTCACGTCTAGCTGGCTGCTATGGGTTCCATGCATGCCATGTAGCCCGAGTTGGCTCGGTGGCTAGTGGCAACTGGAGCTTACAGTTTTTTTTAACAACAAGCACATTATTATATTAAAATGTCTAACATTCCTACATCAAATAAACCCTATGGACCGGGTGTCCTGACTGGTTTTAAAGCTCTGAATCATATGGGAACTGCTAAGGATCATAGATATACGTTTTAGCTGGGTTAGCTTAGCTTAGCAACCAATGGAAAATTGTCAGTCTTTAGATTTCAAGATTTTAAACTCTTATCTCACCAGGATTCCAGCAGCGTACAAAACACAAGAGAAAAGAGTCTTCCTTCTTCCTTCAACGGGAGATCATCTGTCTTTGGATAAAATCAAGATATCCTACGTAAATGGCTATGATTACATGGAACACAGAAAGCTGTTTACTTTTTAGCTTTGGCTAGCGGCTCACCAAGGAAGCTTCGTGTGAGGGATCTTTTTTGTCGTAGTTCAAATGTCCTGTAGCTCAAATATCCGTAGTTCAAATATCAATAATTCAGGTATCCATAGTCAAAGTTGTCCGTATTTCTAAATATCCGTATTTCTCTTCTCTATTGTCGATGGTTGTTTGCATGGTTTAAACTCTGTAGCTCGTGTGCCTCCTAGAGGCTACTCGTGGAACTTATATACGTCACAGGGTACATGTAATTATGTGGGTTACACTTAGAACAATATGAACTCATAGGTTTTGCAAAATAAGCAACAGGAAGAAGAGTAGAAGGGTTAGTTTTTCTTTTGCAATCAGGTTAGGTGACCACACCTCCTCCACCTTGACCCTCAGCACAGGTGCCCCTCAAGGCTGTGTTCTGAGCCCCCTCCTTTTCTCCCTCTTTACCCACGACTGCATGCCAACTCACCCTTATAACGTGATAGTTAGGTTTGCGGATGACACCACAGTCATTGGCCGTATCACCGACAATGACGAGACGGCCTACAGGGACGAGATTCAGCACCTCACATCATGGTGCACTGCCAACAATCTCGTTCATAATGTGCAGAAGACGAAGGATCTGATTGTGGACTTCAGGAGGTCTAGAAGCTGCAGCCACTCCCCCATACACGTCAATGGAGTGGAAGTGGAGCACGTCTCCAGCTTTAAATTCCTCGGAGTCCACATCAGCGAGGAACTTTCCTGGACATCAAACACCCAGACCTTTGTGAAAAAGGCCCAACAAAGCCTGCATTTGCTGAGGAGGCATTTCCTGAGGAGGCAAAATTGTCACCAACTTCTACAACTGCACCATAGAGAGCATCCTGGCCAGCTGTATCTCAGTGTGGTACGGCAACTGCACCTCAGTAGACCAGAAAGCTCTACAGCGGGTCGTCAAGGTGGCCCAGCAGATCAACGGTACCCAGCTCCCAGCCATAAAAGACATTTATCACAAACGCTGCCTTCAAAGGGGTCTCAGCATCAGCAGAGATCCCATCCACCCCAACCATGGACTGTTCTCCCCCCTGTGCTCTGGGAGGCGCTACAGGAGCCTCAGAGCCCGCACTACCAGGCTCAAAAACAGCTTCTTTCCTCAAGCGGTTGCCCACCTGAACCTGGCCACCCGCTGAATGTCTGTAGATATTTTTAAATATTTTGTACTCCAGCTCTTCTTTAACTTATTTTTAGCTTTTGGTCTTCATCTGTTTATATCTTATACTGTGTTTGCTGTGTTTGTCTGTGTCTGTTGGCGACGCCGCAGCCCTTATTTCCTTTTAGCATGTGCCTGCACATTGTTTTTCATGCCAACAAATTGAATTGAATTGAACTGAGCTATTATGATTACCATTCATTCATTCATTCATCTTCAGCCACTTCCCTGGGGTGGGGTCGTGGTGGCAGTAAGCTAAGTAGGCCACTCCGGACGTCCCTCTCCCCAGCAACACCCTCCAGCTCCTCCTGGGGGATCCCAAGACGTTCCCAGGCCAGATTGGACATGTAGTCCCTCCAGCAAGTTCTGGGAAGGTGCCCAGGGGGCAACCTAATCAGATGCCAGAACCACCTTAACTGGCTCTTTTCAACGTGAAGGAACAGCGGCTTTACTCCGAGCTCCCTCCGGATGTCAGAGCTCCTCACCCTATCTCTAAGGCTGAGCCCAGACACCCTACGGAGGAAACTCATTTCAGCCGCTTGTATCCGCGGTCTCACCCTTTCGGTCACTACCCAAAGCTCGTCATGACCATAGGTGAGGGTTGGAACAAAGACTGACTGGTAAATTGAGAGCTTTGCCTTCTGGCTCAGTTCCCTCTTCACCACAATGGTCAGTCTCCTGCCTGTCAGTCTCCTGCTCCATCCTACCCTCACTCGTGATCAAGACCCCGAGATATTTGAACCCCTTCACTTGAGGCAGCAGCTCATCCCCAACCCGGAGGGAGCAATCCACCATTTTCCGGGAGAAAACCATGGCGTCAGACTTGGAGGTGCTGACTCTCATCCCTCATCACACTCAGCTGCAAACCGCCCCAGTGCTCGCTGGAGGTCGCGTGATGAAGCCAACAAAACCACATCATCTGCGAAGAGCAGAGATGCAATTCTGAGGTTCCCAAAACGGACACACTCCTCACCTTGGCTGCGCCTTGAGATCCTGTCCATGAATACCACAAACAGAATCGGAGACAAGGGACAACCTTGCCAGAGTCCAACACCCCGGAAACGTGTTTGACTTTTGTGCCGAGAATGCGGACACAGCTCTCCCTTTAGTTGTACAAGGACCGGATGGCTTGTAGAAACAGCCCCGGTACCCCATACTCCCGCAATACCCCCCACAGAGTGCCCTGGGGTACACGGTCGTAAGCCTTCTCCAAGTCCGCAAAACACATGTAGACCGGCTGGCCAGACTCCCATGCCCCCCTCCTCAGCATTTCAGCAAGGGTAAAGAGTTGGTCTGTTGTTCCACGGCCAATCCGCATTGTTCCTCCTGGATCCGAGGTTCGACAATCGGTCGGAGCCTCCTTTCCAGCACCCTAGAGTAGTCTTCCCCAGGGAGGCTGAGCAATCGATGCCCTGATAATCGGAGCACACCTTCCGGTCCCTCTTTTTTAAATATGGGAACTGCCACTCCACAGGTACTGCCCCAGATCTCCATTATGATTATCATTATGATTATCATGTTATTAAATATTGCTTATGCAGGTGTGGTTCGGCTCACATCCCCTATTCCCGCCGTCTGTGTCAGCAGCGAACCGGAAGCATGGCAGCCGTAATCCATTTTCATCAACACCTTTAAGGAAAAGGAAAAAGAAATAAAAGAAAAAAACAGAAAAAGACAAAGAAAATAAATTAGTCGACTTCATGTGCAGGGTTGGGTGGTAAGGCAGTGAGGGGGGGTGGTGGTGGTGCAGGGGAGATGTTTGACATAATGACATCCGCACAGCCCCTGGCGGCGGGGCGTTAATGGAGCGCTTCCACCGAGCCGGTCCAATTTAGGCGCGGCAAACAATCCGCGGGTAAACACGCTGTTTACAGGGAACAAGCATGTTGTGCGTCGCTCTTATCAGGCAGAATAAATATTGGCTCGGTGCTGACGGGGGTTCGCACCGGCAGGGTGTTTGTGGTTCCAGGGATCCGGCGCCGCGGGGCCCACAGGCACCGCCGTCGCTTCCCGCGCTTTTCATTCTCCCCGGACTCCGCTAACACTTCCAGATGAGCAGATAAACACTGACTATTTACCATACATCACCCCCCCTACCCTCCCCCCCCTCTCTCTCTCTCTCCCACACTCTCTCTCTCTCTCCCCCTTTCTGTGCGTGAAGTCAATTGCGCTGCTCCACAAACACGCATGGATCCTCGAGTCAGTGCTGTCACCCGTGCACACACACCTAAATAAACACACGTACGCACGTCACACCTCTCCTGAGTGCACCTACTAGACAAGTACTTAGACAAGTACTAGACGAGTACACGCGCACACACACACACACGCACATTCCTGAGCGCACACACATACACACGCATATTCCTGAGCAACCACACACACACGCATACAGATACACACGCGCACGTTCCTGCACACACGCGCGAACGCATGCATGCATATTCCTGCGCACACACAACACACACACACAGAGACACATGTACGCGCATTCCTGCGCAGGCACGCACGCACATTCTTGCGCACGCACGCAAACACTCTTACACACACATGCACTCACATTCCTGCGCGCGCGCGCACAAACACACGTTCATGCGCATTCTCAAACATACGTGCACGCGCATTCATGTGCACACACACACACACACACACACACACACACACAGACGCAGCATGAAATGTAATATTTACCAAAGGATGACGCAAACCTGTTGAAATTTAGTAAAACTGACAAGGAGGCTGGACACTGGCCTTGTTTCTGCGGTAAAACATGGAGGAGAAATCCTCCGAGGAGCTCCAGCAAGCCCTGATGAAGCTCCATCATGAGCATGAAGCTCCATCATGAGCATGACACCTTACCTGCAGAACACGTACCGAGCTTAGTCGTGGACACAACAAGCAGAAAACAACCCAACGTGCTCTAATGGTGGGAAAGGAAAGGGCTTGCAGAGAAAGAAACTAAAGTACGCTGATTAAATACTTAATTGATGATGATGACGATAATAACAATAATAATAATAATAATAACCATCCCCCAACTTAACAGCTGATCGTGTTGAGCCAATAAGGAAGCCTGCTTTATTTGTCAAATCATGAAATATTTCAATCCTCTTTCAAAATCAATTCAAAATCTAAGAAATAACAAAACTAGTTATCTGCCTACTCTGAAAGCAAACGATTCCGAAATAATAAATAAACTTACATCATTGTATGATTACAATAGTTCAAGGGAAGTTTTGAAATGAAAGCGGAACTTCCATGCCTTGCTCAATAGCACTATGGGAGCTGGGGGTATTGGGATCATATATTTACCTCTTATGGATACCAATGCATACCTGCTCCATGGCTGGATGTGCCTCCCCTAATATTTTCTTTTAACTTGGTCCTAAACAAGTTTCTACATACGTCACAAGTCCAATACCGGGGAGCCTACCAACGCGGGGGTCGCCGGTTCGAATCCCCGCGTTTTGTTCGTTTTCCTTGCAGACACAATTGGCCGTGTCTGCGGGTGGGAAGCCGGATGTGGGTGTGTGTCCTGGTCGCTGCACTAGCGCCTCCTCTGGTCGGTCGGGGCGCCTGTTCGGGGGGGGGGGATAGCGTGATCCTCCCACGCGCTACGTCCCCCTGGTGAAACTCCTCACCGTCAGGTGAAAAGAAGCGGCTGATGACTCCACGTGTATGGGAGGAGGCATGTGGTAGTCTGCAGCCCTCCCCGGATCAGCAGAGGGGGTGGAGCAGAGACCGGGACGGCCCGGAAGGGTGGGGTAAGAGTGGCCAAGTACAACTGGGGAGAAAAAGGGGGGAGGGAGGGAAAAAAGAAGGCAGGTGGCTCCTGATATGCTTCCAGACAACTTTCCTACCTCGCCGTTGAAGTCAACGCAAAGACTGGAGGATGGAGGTGGTGCCTCATACATGAGTCATCTCTACCCAGAAGGCCTTGCTCCCGTTCCTCAACAGGAGTGTTTGCCCTCCCCTCTCTCTCTACTGGGTTGAGTTTACATTAACTGACGCCGGAAGCTGCCCTGGGTCTCTCTGCTGCCGTCGCGCTCCTCCCTCATTGTGTTTGGTTTTCCATCTGGCAGAGGTCAGGGATACTACTTCCTGCTTCCGGGTCCCTCTTCTTTTGTTTTTTTTGTTTTTTTTTGGTACCTCTTCCGTCGAGGTTCCAAGTGAGCTGAGCAGATACTAAGAGGTGACACAAAAATACCACTATCAGTAAATAAAACAAAATATAAATATAAATAAATATGTGTATATTTATATATAAATAAAACCTTACAAAAAAAACAAAAAAAACTAGCCAACACGCCCACAGATGAGCAGCGGGGCTTCGCTGAGAGGGGGCGCTATCTGCAGGGGGAAACGACATCCCCCAAAAAGTAAAGCCAGTAAAGCCGAATAGAGTAGAGTAGAGTGGAGCAGGTACCATGCAGTGGAAAAGGGGCATAACGTCATATGCTGTCAACGAAGCTAATAATAATTATTATTATAATTATAATATTAGCATATATTATATAGTAATAATCGTAATAATAAATATATTATTAACAATAATAGATGTTTTTTTAGGTGATTTGGCTTTTGGTTTGCTGTGTAGCAGCCATTTTGCACCAGCAGGCTCACCACACACCAGCTCGAGGTGCAGAGGGAGGAATCACTGAGCCAATTACACGGAGGAGGAAGATGAAAAGAGGGCCAGCACAACAGGAGGAAAAAGCCCCCCCCCTCTCAATGACAAGCCAGTTCCACCCAAACCAGGACGAAAAGTCCACTAGCAAGATAAAGCTGTCCAATGATGGACTGAGGAGGTGAGTGGTCAGCTACTCCCCAAACCCAGCCGCAAGAGAGGTGCCATATACACCTCATAAACAGGGGGGGGGCACCCAAAAACTGTAAATATGGCCTCTAGTACAATAGACAGCTGACATCGGTACTTCTTTCCCAACAAAGTTAAGTACAGGATGTCACGAGGGATAAAAATAAAACGGAGACGGGGTCATATCACAAACACTTACGTAATTCCCAGCAGAACTAAAAACGCAGATATACTCTAGCGAGCTCCTGCGAAGGTATCCCGCACCACTGGAACAGACCTATTTACAGGCTTTATCAGCCTACCCCGTCTAGTGCCTACTCCACCCCTGTCACAGCCAGCTGAATCACCTGATGCGGTGGCGCATAGATGGCCTGTACGACTCCCCGTTCAAGTCAGCGTTCCTCCCTGTCGCCACCCTTGGAAGAGTGACCTCTGGCCTGTAGATGGCGTAGACTGTGGAGTCCTGGCCTGATGTGGTACCTCCTCTGTGTTGTTCCATCCTCTTCCTCAGCGTCTGTTTGGAATCCCCGGCATACAAGTCACGGCAGTCCTCCTAGAACCTAAAAGTATACACTATATTGCTCTGTTTGTGCCGGGGGACTCGATCCTTGGGATGGACCCATTTCTGGCGCAGCGTGTTTGGGGGTTTGAAAGCAGCTGGGATGCGGTGTTTGGAAAATATGTGTCTCAACTCTTCCGACACTCCCACCACCTGTGGCAGGGGTGCCCAACTCCAGGCCAAGAGGGCCGCAGTGCCTGCAGGTATTTGTTGCAACCGTGCACTACACCACCTGATTTAACTAACTCCTTCCCCTCCTCGGTCCAAGAGGTGAGCTAATTAGTGAAATCAGATGGTGTAGTGCATGGTTGGAACAAAAACCCGCTGCGGCCCTCGACGCCTGGAGTTGGGCACCCCTGACCAGTCGTGGATCTAGAGATTTTTTCCTGGGGTGGCAACAGGGGTGGCAAGACTGTGTCCCAGAGGTGGCAGCTGCCACCCTGTTGCCACCCCGTAGATCCGCACCTGCCGCTGACCTATGGAACCACCACTGGCCTACGCTTAAACTGCTGTTGTCCTTCTCCTCTCTTTGATTGGCTGGTGCGCTGTTTGGGTGTCTCTACAACCTGCAGCCATGCTTCCATACCTTCATTCTCCGGGGGTTTTAGGCTACCCAAGCTGCCTTACTCAACCTAATCCAGCAGTCAAGAGTATGTCCCTTAAAATGTGGCGTGGTAGAGTAACCCAGCCACTGAGGATGCACAAGCCAGCCCATTCTTAGTGTCGGTCCCAAGCCTGGATAAATAGGGAGGATTGCATCAGGGAGGGCATTGGGCGTAAAACCTTTGCCAAATCGAATATGCGGATCATAAATCAGATTCCCATACTGGATCGGTTGAGGTCTGGGTTACCAACGACCGCCACCGTTAATGTTGGCCAGCAGGGTGCCAGTGGAAACTATGCTACTGTTGGATGAAGGAGAAGGAGAGGGGGAAGGCATGTGCAGGGGCAGCGAGAGAGGAGGAAGGGTAGGAGTGTGGAGGTGAGAGTCGGAACTTTGAATGTTGGCACTATGACTGGTAAAGGGAGAGAGCTGGCTGACATGGTGGAGGGAAGAAAGGTAGGCATACTGTGTGCGCAAGAGACCAGGTGGAAGGACAGTAAGGCCAGGAGCATCGGAAGTGGGTTCAAACTCTTCTACCATGGTGTGGATGGGAGGAGAAATGGGATAGGGGTAATTCTGAAGGAAGAGTATGTCAAGAGCGTGTTGAAGGTGAAGAGGGGGTCAGACAGAATGATGAGTATGAAGCTGGCAGTCGAAGGTGTGGTGATGAATGAAAGTTGGGTGTGAGATGGAAGAGAAAGGATAATTCTGGGGTGAGTTGGATGAAGTGGTGGAGAGGGTACGCAAGGAGGAGAGAGCGGTGATTGGAGCGGACCTCAATGGGCATGTTGGTGGAGGGAACAGAGGTGATGAGGGGGTGATGGGCAGGTATGGAGTCAAGGAGAGGGTTGTGGAAGGACAGTAGATCTAGTTACCCTTGAAATAACATCCTGGCCATGGAGCCAACACTGGCCTTTATTGAAACTGTCTTACAGAAATAGAAAAAAAAAATTTAGTATGCGTTGATAGTTCATCCCTTTTTAATGTTCATGAATTCTTAACTAAATGCCCTAAATTCATATAGTATATATATGAATATATACTATATGAATAACAAATTCTGTTCAACTGTTTCCATAACAGGGTGAAATAGGTTTTTAAAGCTATTATTCCTTCTCACTTAGAAAACACACCCCAAAAGCAACACATTATTTTAACCACATATTACCCCCCCCCAAATAAATAAGTGAATAGACAGACAGACAGATAGATAGATAGATAGATAGATAGATAGATAGATAGATAGATAGATAGATAGATAGATAGATAGATAGATAGATAGATAGATAGATAGATAGATAGATAGATAGATAGATAGATAGATAGATAGATAGATAGATAGATAGATAGATAGATAGATAGATAGATAGATAGATAGATAGATGGATATATAATAAATAAATAAATACATACATACATTAATTGATTAATTAATTAATTAATTAATACACAAATGAACGAATGAATGAATGAATTATTGAATAAATAAATAAATAAATAAATAAATAAATAATAGAAACTGATTCGTTATGTATTGGAAGAGGACACGTTGCATCGTCTCGTGGCAAGTTAACTGACAGTACAGCCAGTCCTGGGCCTGTCTGTCTGCTTGCATTGAGCTGTTCTCTCTGGAGTCACAGGCAGGAAGTGAGAAGCCACGCAGCTCCTGGACTCAATGACTATTCGACTCGGGCAACGCGCGAGTCCCATACACGCGCCCCCTCCGTTTGCAGCGACAGAGACAGAGAAAGAAGTCGCGTCAGGAGTCGAGCACTTCCGCTGCAGGGACCCCAGCACCCCTGCCACAACCCCCTGCTCCCTCGCTGCTGTACCCCGGAACTACAGAGCTGTGTGCACCCGCTGAAATGGCACTACGTTGGAAGGGGAAATGCAGCTTTGGTGGGTGGTGGTGGTGGGGGGGGGGGTTCAGGGAAACACGTTTCAACCCGTTACACGTGTCTGATCAGCGGGGACCGGCTTTGATCCCGACGGAGGACCGACTCCTCCTTGGTGGCCATGAAACCAGAGTCTAAGATCTGAGGAAAATGGAAACGGGCCATGCTCTGAAAAAGAAACAAAGGAGAAGACGGGTTTTTTTTCCCGAGTGGCTCTCGATGCGAGGCAGGAGGGGAAATGCAGGTGAATATGTAAATCATCCTGAGCACGCCCTGTTAATGACGACACACTGACAACTCCTCAACAGGACACAATGTGTCCTTCTGCTGATTTAAATGGCACTGTTTCACTTTTTATTCTTTATCTATCTGTCTATTTATTTATTTATTGTGTTTATTTCTATTTTTCTCTATTTATTTTTTTTTGGTTTTTGTCAGTCTGGGGTATTTTTGAGGTTGGTGTTCGCGGCTTCACTCTTGGGGTGGTTACTGGACTTCTTTACGGATTTGTCGTAAAGAAGGAAAAAACAAACAGTTTGTTTTCTTCTTCAGGCACTCACCGCCTCTGCCTTTACACCAGCTGTATACTCCTCTGATCAGCAGGTATGATACTGGACAGCAAAACCACTGCTCATATGAGGGTATTTATGTTGTTTTAAAGTCGCTTTGCCTGTTTTAAGAGTTTTGTACCTCTTAACTTTTCATTCCCCGCTGGCAGATATTAATGCTTGCTTCAAGAAAGTGCACCTATTTCATGACTATTGGACTTATTATAAGGGCTTTTCACCAAACAGGGAAAGATATCTTGAAATAATAAACTTGATTCTTGGTTTCTGACTCCAAACGAGTCAAACAAGTCTCATAATCATGACACAAATACACTTTCTACAACACGAAATACCATCAGCCAGAGGGGGGAAATATTTATTACTAATACATTACATTCATATAGCGCTTTATCACGACACCCAAAGCACTTCACAGTGAAGAGGAAGGAATCAGCAGCACCAATGTGGAGCAGCCACCTGGGTGATGCACGGCGGCCATTTTGTGTCAGCTTCTGGTGGAGAGGGAGAAGTCGGCTAGCCATCCTCATCCGAAGAACGGCATCTCCTACATCAGTGCCCCCATCACTGCGCCAGGGCGTTAGGATTTTTTTAATAGGACCAGTGGGAAGACTGCCCCCTACTGGCCCACCAACAACACTTCCAGCAGCAAATCAGCTCGTCGAAAGGAGCCAGTTGAGGTGGTTCGAGCATCTGATTAGGATGCCTCCTGGGCGCCTTCCTTTGGAGGTTTTCCGGGCACGTCCAACTGGGAGGGGACCCCGGGGTAGACCCAGAACTCATTGGAGGGATTACATGTCCAATCTGGCCTGGGAACGCCTTGGGATCCCCCAGGAGGAGCTGGGGGGCGTTGCTGGGGGGAAAGACGTTTGGAGTGGCCTACTTAGCTTGCTGCCCCCGCGACCCGACCCCGGAGAAGCGGCTGAAGATGAGATGAGATGAGATAAGATGTCTCCCATCCAAGTGCTAGCCAAGCCCACACCTACTTAGCTTCTGTCATTCAGCAGAGCCAGGGTACATGTTGGCGTGGCTGCCACCGCACCACCACTGTTTAGCAGCAGCATCGCGACGCCATCATTTTTAGACCTAAGATAAGATGAAATGCCTTGATAAGCTTGTCTTTTTCTGCATCGGGGAGTCCAGGGTTATTCTCCTCACCACGTGTATCGTTAATCGAGTCCGTGATAATGTGAGTGGATGAGGTGGACCTTAGTGTTGTGACAAAAAAAGAGCACACACATAGTTGTTTAACAAATTAGAGGAGGTCATTTCAAAATACAAGTACCCGTCCGGGTAGCGTAGCGGTCTATTGTGTTGCCTACTCACAGGGGGATCGCCGGTTCGAATCCACGCATTACCTCCGACGTGGTCGGGCGTCCCTACATTGGCCGTGTCTGCGGTGGGAAGCCGGATGTGGGTATGTGTCCTGGTCGCACTAGCGCCTCATCTGGTCAGCCAGGGCACCTGTTCGGGGAGAGGGGGGGGGGGATAGCGTGATCCTCCCACGCGCTATGCGCCCCCCGGTGAAACTCCTCACTGTCAGGTGAAAAGAAGCGGCTGGTGAATCCACGCGTATGGGGGGAGGCACGTGGTAGTCTGCAGCCCTCCCCGGGTCGACAGCGGGGGGCGGAGCAGCGGCTCGGAAGAGTAGTGGGGTAGTTGGCCAAGTACAACTGGGGAGAGAAAAAAGGGGGGAGGGGGGGGCACCCCACCTTCATTGTGAATAAGATTCGAACTGGTGTCCTTTTTACAACTGAGCGCTTGAATAGCGTGGTATCAACAGACGGACCTTCATTATCCTACACCAGTCTCCAACAACAGTCTGTTCAGGTTGTATTTCCGGTATCAGGTCAAGTCGAGTTGATTTGTACAGCCCAAAATGACAAGGTAGTGCCAGCGGGCGTTACACCAGTAAACTCTCCAGCAATATACCACAAGGTATTCATAAGGGTGGAGAACCTGCAGCCAGCTGAGACTGGAGAGCGATGACACGTGTCTGCTAACCAACGCTGTGTCCGGGTGAAGGGATGCAGCCTCCTGTGTGTAACCAGGTTAAAATTAATGTTTTTATTTTATTTTGTTTGAGTATGAAATATCACCAAATCCTGTCTGTGTGCTGTTATTTGCGTTTACTACATTTTATTTTATGTCATTATTTACTTTTATGTATGTTTTATAACGACCGTCATATACGTGTACTGTCGCTTTAAGAGAGAGGTCTTGTGGGTACACGGAAGAGGGAACGCGGGAGAGGCCATTTTTGTTTTGTGGGAGGAGTCTCAAGCAGCGATCGAGCCGAGCCACGCGTGTTTCTTACCGTAGCACAGTTTTGCTGGTTGAGGAGAACGTAAGCTTGAGTATCCCTGTAAGAAGATACTGCAAGCTGTGGGATAAAATACTTGTTTATCCTTCCTTATGTAACCAGGTTAAAATTAATGTTTTCATTTTATTTTGTTTGAGTATGAAATATCACCAAATCCTGTCTGTGTGCTGTTATTTGTGTTTACTACATTTTATTTTATGTCATTATTTACTTTTATCTATGTTTTCCAACGACCGTCATATACGTGTACTGTCGCTTTAAGAGCGAGGTCTTGTGGGTACACGGAAGAGGGAACGCGGGAGAGGCCATTTTTGTTTTGTGGGAGGAGTCTCAAGCAGCGATCGAGCCGAGCCACGCGTGTTTCTTACCGTAGGACAGTTTTGCTGGTTGAGGAGAACGTAACCTTGAGTATCCCTGTAAGAAGATACTGCAAGCTGTGGGATAAAATACTTGTTTATCCTTTCTTACATCGGAGTCCCGTGGACGGTTTCTCCTTCTAACGCACGCGAGTGAAGTCCGGGCAGTGGTTGAACTTCGACCCCCCACGTCCGTAAGAAACACCGCTCCCGCTGGAGGACTGGACGTTTGTCGAAGGGTTTGAAACCAAAATAAATGGCAAGGTGGGCCAAATAGAGTCCTGTGTGTCCCCCCTCCTTCCTTGATCATGATGATGATGATGATGGTGATGAGAGACTGAGGGCCCCCCACAACACCTGGGGCCCCACCCAACTAGAACACAACGCAGAGCTAATGATGAGAGTGACGGGCGTGCAGCAGGCTGACCAGCATAGAACAGCATAGGACTGCCCCGTTACATGTGGTACCCAGCATACAGCATCCGATGTGAATATCTCGCATCACTCGCGCGCTCTCTCCTTCCAGCTGGAACGCTTCACGCGCGGCAGAAACGGGCCGCGCTTGCCTCGTAATTAGCCTAAGCCTTCACCTTGAGACCTTCGGCCTCGGGAAACGGGAGGACCCCGCAGGCAGGTCTTCCCTCATCGGGTCACGGTGGATCCGCCGAGCACTGCTCCTTGTTGTGCCTTATTCCGTCTCGTTTCGCACCGCTGACCAGGGCAATTAAGGGGAATTAACTTGCCCCTTCAGCAGAGATGTTTCACTTATTCTCTTAAAAAAAAAGAAGAAAAAAAGAAGCTTTCAAGCTTTTCAGTGACTCGTTAAAAAGGGACTTTCTTCTTCTTTCTTAAATACTGGCCCACAATACTGGTGTTAAGGTGATTATGTTGAACAAGATCTTAAGCTGGAGGCACAGTTCGGCATCTGCAGAGAATTAAAACCTGACAGAGGACGAGTTATCGGTTCTACTCCCCCACCCTCCTCCCCCCCAACCCCCCCCCCCCCCGTTATCTTCGCGCTGGGATTAGCGCGTGGCCGACAATCAACTCAGGAACTGTAATTCTCATTATTACAATGTTCACCACAGGACTCCCTCACAGCGGTGTCGGGACCGGCTTGGAGACCTGAACGTGAATGTGAAGTATCCGTCTGGTTCGGGCCAGAAAGGCTTTCTGGGACTTGAGGCGGGATCAGCATGCCGTCCATCCGGCCTTCCGCAACAAAAAGGACTTGTAGGCAGCGTTGCGGCTGACGTTGTTCAGCATTTGTTACTTTTATCGCTACAAGGCCACGAGTCAGGGATCATGGCCACAGGGACTCGGCGCCACTGCCGTTTTCAACACCGTGTCAACACGTTTATCAGTAGGGAGCAGGCCCTGCCTAATCCCTCCACCTGACCTGACAGCATTAGCGGTGCTGGTATTATGGGATGTTCTAGTATGCAGAGGTCGCCTTGGCAACGGCGACGTTCAGGTCTACGTGCACGGTTCAAAATGAAGCAGACTGGAAAAAAAAGAAGAAGGACAGAGCTTGTCAAGGTAATTAATCCTTTTCTTGTAGGAATCCGCCATATTTATTCGTCATTTCATGCCCTGCACGTGCGCATGTGAAATGAGGCGAAACATCGAGAAATCGAAATAGCCACGCAAAGCTAAAAACCCATATCCGAACTACAAAAACTGCAACAGACACATATATCCAACACAGCAACAAAATAAAACACTGCCCACTGCGTCGGCTAGCGGTTAGCTTAGCCTGCCCCGCTTCCGCGTCCTGTCAGACCGCACCAGGTGTTTCCTCTTTGGGCCCAGCTCCAGGCAGGGCCGTGGTCCCTGGGCCCACCGGACGCAGCAGACCAGGCTCTCCCAGCCGACCCAACGCCAGCTCTCCCAGCCAGACACCCCCGACACACCTCCCCGCACTACACACGACGACCGCCCTTGGTGTATCAGAACTGCCGGTCTGCATGGGCTAGCAGTTAGCTTAGCCTGCCCCGCTTCCGCGTCCTGTCAGACCGCACCTGGTGTTTCCTCTTTGGGCCCAGCTCCAGGCAGGGCCGTGGTCCCTGGGCCCACCGGACGCAGCAGACCAGGCTCTCCCAGCCATCAAACGAAGACACAAACTTAGACGCAGACGTGGACAAAGAGACTGCATGGACGGTGCCGGGCGAGGCCGCCGCAAACGTGAATTCGTGCCGCCATCTTTACGTCTCATATGATCGTTTCAAGATACCGCTTGTGAAATATTGCTGCCCCGCTGGCAGACGATACTGCTTGTTTCAGCAAAGTGTGCTGGTGTCATGATTCTAACACTTGTGATGAGGAATTTGCACTAAAAATGAACTTTAGAAACAAGAAACCTCAGCAACACCGTCTATGAATTAAACAGTTAGGCTGCCTTGTAAGTGTATTCATAACACACTTTAAACATGTGTATAAAGTTATATATTTGTTGGCATGGTAACAACGTTTGCGTGGAAGAAAAGCACTTTATTTTTGTCATTGTACAAATACCATGAAAGGTGTTCTCTGCATGTAACCCATCCTATTGTATAGGAGCAGTGGGCAGCTGCAGCACCCGGGGACCAACTCCAGTTCTTCTTTCCATTGCCTTGCTCAGGGGCACGGGCAGGAGTATTAAGCCTAACATGCATGTCTTTTTGATGGTGGGAGGAAACCGGAGCACCCGGAGGACAGCCACGCAGACACGGGAAGAACATGCAAACTCCCCGAAGGAATGACCTGGGGCAGCCCAGGGTTCGAACCCAGGACCTTCTTGCTGTGAGGCAACAGTGCTAACCACTCCAGCACCCTGCGGCCCAGGCAATGTCTGGAAATAAGGATTATGAGAATTACAACAAGATAAGATAATTTAATTTGTCTTTTTCCTGCAGTGGAGCCAGAACCAAATGATGCACTGCAGAAACTATACACGAGTTTTAAAATTGCACAAAAAAAATGTCTTTTCATATTGTTTCAAGAAAAAAGATACTCATCAAAAACTCAATATGTAAGATTTACCTTGACTTATTTATATTGACTCATATACTTAATTTAATCTTAAAAAAGGCATTTTTGAAATAAGAAAAACAAAAGTCTGGAGCTTTGTTTGATGTACTTTTTCTAATGACTGAATGATTAACAACTTGTTTAACAAATACTGTTTCCAACTAGATAGAACATCTAAATCTTACCCCTTTGTTTTATTATTAGATTAGACTTGATTAGATTATATCAGATTAGATTAGATTACATTACATTAGAGTAGATTAGAGTAGATTACATTACATTGCATTAGATTACATTAGAGTAGATTACATTACATTACATTAGAGTAGATTAGAGTAGATTACATTACATTGCATTAGATTACATTAGAGTAGATTACATTACATTAGATTAGATTAGAGTAGATTACATTACATTGCATTAGATTACATTAGAGTAGATTACATTACATTAGAGTAGATTAGAGTAGATTACATTACATTGCATTAGATTACAATAGAGTAGATTAGATTACATAAAGTTAGATTACTTAGGTATTTTACTGCACTAACAGGTTATTTTTCTTGTCGTGGGGGATTTCTTACTGGAATATCTTAAATTTTGTCTCACTTTCGTCAGGGGTTGTGATCTGATTGTCAAAACTATTATTGCTCTTCAATTTCAGAAACATTTCGTCTCTTCTTTATCCACCATGCTGTCGGAAATAGTGGAAATCAAACACCTGGGTCTGGCTGATTGATTTTCACAGACAGCCTGTCTGAGCTGAGTGTGATAGCAGAAACACACTGATTTTCCTCTGTTTACAGATTGACTCGAACCGACGGACCTCACTGGCCGTCGGACAGCAGCGGCTCAAAAGCCCGGAGATGAGTCTCGGATCTTAGAAATAACTGTGGATATCTGACAGTGATTGAGCTGGAGTTGTTCGTACTGCTGAGCTCGAGGCTCGGGAGTCCTTCCTCCTTTATCTTACCATTCATCGCAGCAGAAAGGTTTCCACGTACCACTCTCTTGGAAATCCAAATCCCTGCCTCATCAGCAGCTTTCTCCAAGGAGTCGGAAGGTAAATTTGCCAAAAACAAAATAAACTCAAAACAATAATTTCCCCCCCTTTTTCTACCCAGCTGTATTCAGCCAATGACCGTCCCGATCGCTGCTCCGCCCCCTCTGCCAATCTGGGAGGGCTGCAGACCACCACGTGCCTCCTCCCATACATGTGGAGTCGCCAGCCGCTCCTTTTCACTACACTACGTCACAATACGTACGTGTCAGAGGACACGTTTTTTGCGAGACCGAAATACGTGTATATGGACACGTATTAGTTGCCACTGGGGCCGCAATCCCGTCTTCTGGCCACTGGGGGCGCAAGAAAAAGGGCGGACAGCGTCATGGCGGCAGCAAGTCCTGCAACCAACACAGTAGATGAATGCGGGAGGTACGGCAAGACGCAGCACACCGATGAGCGGAAGTGTCCTGCAATGAACAGGAAGTGCAACAAGTGTCATAAAAAGGGACACTGGGAGCGTGTATGTCACTCTAAAGCGGTGAGAGACGTCACTGAAGAGGTTAAACAGCTGTACTTTCTGGGAGAAGTTGGCAAAGACAGCAGTCAGGAACATTCGCTCCGCCATCTTTGTTCAATATTTTTGACATTCTATTGCGTCATCACCATGGTCATGACAGACCTAGTAGGCTACAGGGCGCCCCTAGCGGCATCTGTGAGATACGTGTCAGTGAACACGTATAAGTGACTTGCAGAAGCGTGTCCATACACACGTAAAGAGGAGGCGACCGGTCTGCCTTTTCACCTGACAGTGAGGAGTTTCACCGGGGGGCGCGTAGCGCGTGGGAGGATCACGCTGTCCCCCCCCCCCGAACAGGCGCCCCGACCGACCAGGGGAGGCGCTAGTGCATCGACCGGGACACATACCCACATCCCACCCAGGAACACGGCCAGTTGGGTCTCTAGGGACGCCCGACCAAGCTGGAGGCAACACGGGGATTCGAACTGGCGATACCCGTGTTGGTAGGCAATGGAATAGACGGGTACGCTACCCGGACGGACAGACAAACAAACAAACAAACAAAAAAAAGGATAAATCGGAAAAAATTTAAGTCAAATTGCAATGGATTCATTCGTATGTATACCGTTTAAGAGCTGACGATATTGGTGTTGGTTTCTCCCCAAAGCAACACGATCCTCAGTGACAGACTGTTGCAGCACAGTGGCCCGATGGTCAGCACCGCTACCTCACAGCAAGGAGGTCCTGGGTTCGAACCCCAGGTCGTCCCAGGTCCTTTCAGACACGTGTGTCAGTGTTAATGCAGCTGTCTGTGCCCCTGGCCCAGGCACGGCTAGAAGAAGTGGACTTGGTCCCAGCTGCTGTACCATAGGGCGGGTTAAATGCAGATGTACTTTGTTGTATGGTTGCTTACGATGACAAATACAAAAAAAAGTATTTCTTTCTATTTGCTGTTTCCTTAAATATCTAAATAAAATGACTTATATTGAATATAAAAGTAAAACTTACATCCGGGTAGTGTAGCAGTCCATTCCATTGCCTACTAACACGATGATCGGCGGTTTGAATCCCCGTGTTACCTCCAGCTTGGTCAGGCGTCCCTACAGACACAATTGGCCGTGTCTGCGGGTGGGAAGCCGGATGTGGGTATGTGTCCTGGTCGCTGCACTAGCGCCTCCTCTGGTCATTCGGGGCGCCTGTTAAGAGGGGGAACTGGGGGGGGTAGTGTGATCCTCCCACGCGCTACATCCCCCTGGAGAAACTCCTCACTGTGGAGGCATGTGGTAGTCTGCAGCCCTCCCCGGATCAGCAGAGAGGGTGGAGCAGAGACCGGGACGGCTCAGAAGAGTGGGGTGATTGGCCGGATACAACTGTGGTGAAAAAGGAGGGAAAAAATAAAACTGGTTGCTTGATAACAAATGGACACATTAGACAGACAGACAGATAGCTAGCTAGCAAGCTAGGTAGCTACATAGATAGATAGATAGATAGATAGATAGATAGATAGATAGATAGATAGATAGATAGATAGATAGATAGATAGATAGATAGATAGATAGATAGATAGATAGATAGATAGATAGATAGATAGATAGATAGATAGATAGATAGATAGATAGATAGATAGATAGATAGATAGATAGATAGGTGGGATGAATGGATGGATTATATTTGCATTATGCTGAAGTCTGTAGTGTCCAACAATCAGTGTATTCATTACTATAATATTCTCTCGAGATGGATTTTGCAATTAATAAATGTGTTTATATCCACGCAGCATTTGGCACGTGAGAGTAAAGCTTAACAAAGTAAAGTTAAGAGTAAAGAGAGAATAAAGCTGAACAAAGTAAAGTTAAGAGTAAAGAGAGTAAAGCTGAACAAAGTAAAGTTAAGAGTAAAGAGAGAGTAAAGCTTAACCAAGTAAAGTTAAGAGTAAACAGAGAGTAAAGCTTAACAAAGTAAAGTTAAGAGTAAAGAGAGAGTAAAGCTTAACAAGGCAAAGTTAAGAGTAAAGAGAGAGTAAAGCTTAACAAAGTAAAGTTAAGAGTGAAGAGAGAGTAAAGCTTAACAAAGTAAAGTTAAGAGTAAATAGAGAGTAAAGCTTAACAAAGTAAAGTTACGAGTAAAGAGAGAGTAAAGCTTAACAAAGTAAAGTTAAGAGTAAACAGAGAGTAAAGCTTAACAAAGTGAAGTTAAGAGTAAATAGAGAGTAAAGCTTAACCAAGTAAAGTTAAGAGTAAAGAGAGAGTAAAGCTTAACAAAGTAAAGTTAAGAGTAAAGAGAGAGTAAAGCTTAACAAAGTAAAGTTAAGAGTAAATAGAGAGTAAAGCTTAACAAAGTAAAGTTACGAGTAAAGAGAGAGTAAAGCTTAACAAAGTAAAGTTAAGAGTAAAGAGAGAGTAAAGCTTAACAAAGTAAAGTTACGAGTAAAGAGAGAGTAAAGCTTAACAAAGTAAAGTTAAGAGTAAATAGAGAGTAAAGCTTAACAAAGTAAAGTTAAGAGTAAATAGAGAGTAAAGCTTAACAAAGTAAAGTTAAGAGTAAATAGAGAGTAAAGCTTAACAAAGTAAAGTTAAGAGTAAAGAGAGTGTAAAGCTTAACAAAGTAAAGTTAAGAGTAAAGAGAGAGTAAAGCTTAACAAAGTAAAGTTAAGAGTAAAGACAGTGTAAAGCTAAACAAAGTAAAGTTAAGAGTAAAGAGAGAGTAAAGCTGAACAAAGTAAAGTTAAGAGTAAAGAGAGAGTAAAGCTGAACAAAGTAAAGTTAAGAGTAAAGAGAGAGTAAAGCTGAACAAAGTAAAGTTAAGAGTAAAGAGAGAGTAAAGCTTAACAAAATAAAGTTAAGAGTAAATAGAGATTAAAGCTTAACAAAGTAAAGTTAAGAGTAAAGAGAGAGTAAAGCTGAACAAAGTAAAGTTACGAGTAAAGAGAGAGTAAAGCTTAACAAAGTAAAGTTACGAGTAAAGAGAGAGTAAAGCTTAACAAAGTAAAGTTAAGAGTAAAGAGAGAGTAAAGTTTAACAAAGTAAAGTTAAGAGTAAAGAGAGAGTAAAGCTTAACAAAGTAAAGTTAAGAGTAAAGAGAGAGTAAAGCTTAACAAAATAAAGTTAAGAGTAAATAGAGAGTAAAGCTTAACAAAATAAAGTTACGAGTAAAGAGAGAGTAAAGCTTAACAAAGTAAAGTTAAGAGTAAAGAGAGAGTAAAGCTTAACAAAGTAAAGTTAAGAGTAAACAGAGTAAAGCTGAACAACATAAAGTTAAGAGTAAACAGAGAGTAAAGCTTAACAAAGTAAAGTTAAGAGTAAATAGAGAGTAAAGCTTAACAAAATAAATTTAAGAGTAAATAGAGAGTAAAGCTTAACAGAGTAAAGTTAAGAGTAAATAGAGAGTAAAGCTTAACAAAGTAAAGTTAAGAGTAAATAGAGAGTAAAGCTTAACAAAGTAAAGTTAAGAGTAAATAGAGTAAAGCTTAACAAAGTAAAGTTACGAGTAAAGAGAGAGTAAGACTTAAATGTAATGTACCCCTCTCTAGTCTCTTCGACTCGGGGCACCTCTCACTACCAGAGGTAGGCGACTAAACAGGCCCACACCCTGGTTTAATGACAAGAGACTGCAAGAGACTACGGGCCCACGAGAATCAAAATTGGAAGTGTTTTACCTATCGTGGCATGAGTGTTTATTGAAATACAAACGTGCTTCATCTGCTGCAAAACAGTGTATCTCTCTCACTTAATCGATATTAATAAACATAACCCCAGATTTCTCTTTGACACTTTATCTAAATTTACTAAAAAGCAGCCATCTATCTGCTGCTCATCATTCATGACCTTCTAGGCTTTTTCTGCAAATAAGATTGATGAGATTATAAACAGAATTAGTTATTCAACTCCATCTGCTCCTGAAGATCCTGTCTTGCCAAATTATGAGTCAATGATGAGTCACTGATAGTCCCAGTTATTACAGGTTTTGAGACTATCTCTCTTGAAACATTGACTAAGTTCATGTCAGCTCCTAAACCAACTGATTGTCTATTTGACCCCTTACCAGCAAAACTTTTTAAAGACCTCTGGCCTTTCCTGGAACCGACAATGGCCAGACATTGTTAATTTATCACATACTACTGGCACTGTTCTGAGCAGTTTTAAGACAGTCATAACCTCTACTTGAAAAACTGCACTTCAATCTAGGGTGTCTTCATAACTATCGACCAGTCTCTAATCTTCCATTCTTTTCTAAAGTACTAGAGAGAGTTGTGTATCAACATCTTTCGACCCATATATAAGAAAACTATCTATATGAACCTGAAACTGCTCTGACCAGAGTGGTGAACGATTTTTTTTTTTACTAGCTATGGCCTCTGAGTCCACTACTGTGCTTCTACTACTGGACCTCAGTGCAGCCTTTGACACCATTGATCACCATATACTATTAGACAGATTAAATTGTAATTTTAGTGTATCTGTCTTAGCACTCTCTTGGCTTAAGTCCTACTTATTTGGCAGAACACATTGTGTCTGCTATGATAATATTAAATCAAATTTCTCTGATGTTAAATATGGCGTACCTCAGGGCTCAGTTCTTGGCCCTCTACCTTTTTCTCTTTATTGTCACTTATTGGTCAAATTATATGCAGTCATGGAATAAATTGTCATTGCTATGCTGATGATAGTTAGCTGTATGTGCCTATAAGGGGTGATGATCAGACACCTGCTTGGCTGCTGTGAAAAATTGGATGTCACTTAACTTTCTGCTTTTAAATTTGGATAAAACCAACATGCTGGTCGTAGGCTCTGCTAGACACAGACACCAGTTTGATCAAGTAACAATAACAATTGTGTAACTTTGGTTTCACAAAGTGTGGCAGCCAAAAATCTTGGTGCTACGTTGGATCCCAGCCTTTCCTTTGATAAGCACATTAAAGATATCACCAAGACTGCCTTTTTTCACTTATGTAACATGGCTAAAATTCGGTCTTTCCTGCCCATGGCTGATGCAGAGATTCTAATGCATGCATTCGTTTCATCCAGACTTGATTACTGTAACGTTCTGTTTTCAGGTCTGCCACACCACATGCTAGTACTAAAAGTCTTCAGATGGTTTAGCATGCTGCTGTTAGAATCCTAACTAAAACTAGAAAATTTGAAAATATTACACCAATTCTTGCCTCACTTCACTGGCTTCCTATCTATGTTAGATCAGACTTCAATATGCTTCTGCTGACTTATGAAATCCCTAAATGGGCTTACCCCATCTACCTGTCTGATCTCCTTAAGCTGAACATTCCATCTTGAGCTCTCTGCTCTCAAAATATAGGGTCCTGTGTGTACCCAAAGTTAAAAAGAAGACAGCTGGTGGCAGGGCCTTTTCCTATTGGGCCCCGTTCTTGTGGAATAACCTGTCTGCTGCTATCCGACAATCAGAGCCTTTGAGTCCTTTGAATCCAAACTGAAAAATCATCTTTTTGCCTTAGCCTACAATTAGTTGCCTTTAAGTTGAGTGCTTCACGAACTGTACTGCATGGCAGGTCAGTTTCTGTCTCAATGATTTTACTAAGCACTGTTCTACCAATGAGATCATAGTGTATATATTACTGACTTTTGCAGAATGTTCTCTACTCATGTCTTTTCTCTCTCTGTGAATGATTTCTTCTGTTTTCTCATCTTCTGTGTGTGTGAATGGTGTGATGTGAGTCTCCCTGGTGTGCACGTGCAGTCTGCCGTCTTCCTTAGTCTCTATGGTAATGGTGGTCACCACCTGAACACTGCTTGGTATCACCCACATCACATTTTCTTATATCTTATAAATCTATATAATGTTGTTATCATATTTCAATGTTATATCCTTCTCTCACTCAGACGTGTGACTAATTATTATTTTTTTGGCTTACATGGTGATGCTGGTCACATGGCATGGGTGCTGGGCTGCTCCAGCGGAGTCCGGGCACTGCTTGGAATCCTCCTCATTATATTCTTCATATATTTACCCAATTTCCCCTCGGGGATGAATAAAGTATTCTGATTGTGATTGTGATTATTTTATAATTCCATTATAATTATGTCATCCTATTTCAGCGTTGTATTCTGTAAATGGTGTAAACGCAACATCCATTGCACGTTGCCCGGTCTTGGGAGAGATATCCCTCCTCTGTCGTTCTCCCTGGGGTTTCTTCCTGTTTTTTTCTCCCTGTTGTTGTTGTTTTGTTTTTTTTGTTTTTTTTAGGGCATTGTTCCTTATCTGATGTGAGGGTCTCAGGACAGGATGTTGCGTTGCTGTAAAGCCCCCTGGGGCAAATTTGTAATTTGCATCGTTGGGCTATACAAATAAAATTGACTTGACTTGACTTGCCTTAAAATGTGATCCTTTTCCTCGAGGATATTTCCCTGACATCTATAAAGAATCTACTCCTGTATTTTCACAACGTGTGTGTCTCTGTGAGAGTCTATAAACGGCCAAACTAAAGCACTTGGGGCCTCGATTCTTTTTGGAGGTTATTGGGGATGATCAGGGGCACCTATAAAAAAATAGCAGAACATTAATTAAAATTATGCATAATTATGCATAAATATGCAAAATATGCATTTTCTAAAAATGGCTAAAGCATCTTTGATTTTTTCACCTATAAATTTTTTTTTCTGGGACTTAGAAATGTTTTGGCATTGTGCAAAATATGCACTTATGATCCTCATTTTTTTGGAGGTGGTGGGTATTGTTCCAGAAAGGACCAGGAAAATAGCAGAAAATTAAAATAATTATGCATAATTATGCAAAATATGCATTTTCTAAAAATGGCTAAAAACCACTTTTCTCGGCATTTCGGATGATTCTGAGCATTTGGGGGGAGGGAGTTGGAGTGGGGGGGGGGGTTTAGGGGCAGGGGGAAGGCGGTTAGCTGGCAGGATGAAGAGGAGGGAGATTTAGACGGGTGGATAACCAAACCGCTACATTGTAGCGGGGTTCTTCTAGTGGCCACTATAAAATGCCTAAATGTAGCTATGCTAGAAATTAATGTGCTGGGTTACAGAAGTTGCTAACAATTAATCTCGCCAATGAAGCGTCCCATTTGATGACTAACCACCAGATGTCGCTGTTTCGAGCTACCTGAGCACGTCTATGACGTTAGCTGGTATGCTAATGTAACTGGTTATTTTCTTGCCCGGTGCGGGATTCGATACGAGGTGTACTGCACCACAAGGCGACATCACTAACCGCTCGGCTAAAGGGTCTCAGACCTGTTAGCTAGCTAGGGGCTAACGTGTCTTATTAGTAGTTTACACTGACGTTACTAGCTAGTCATAATATTTGCCAGTTCTAGAGCGCGTGTTTGCCATTGCTCTTTTCTTCTGTTGTACTTTAGAGTCATTCAGAAGACGTGCCTTAGCAAGCAATATCTGATCAAGTTTTGAATGCACACCTTTATCACCAAACAAGCCTCTTTCCTTAATCTGCTGGTCACAAGGAGCACAAATGAAACACGGTACTGCACAGTGAGTGCATTGCTGGACCTGACAGCACATGTCATGAGATTCACCTGCATTTCGACAAAAACTGTGATTAGGCTAATTGTCTTGCAGTTCCCCCCCCCCTACAATTTAAACCTAGGGATAAAAAACGCGTCTTGAGAATGAAAGGACATGTTAAATGATGTATTTCAAATACACAAATACAAGCTCTTAAAATATTTTGTTACAAATTGCATCTCGTTTTTTTTCTGTCCAGCAAACTACAAATTACAAAACAGTCAAATGTAATTAAATAATTTAATTGACATACTGCCCATCTCTGGCTGCCGTCCAACATCAGCAGGGAGAAGAGGAGAGCTCTCCCGACTCTCAGTAAGGACAACAACATCATCATCCTTCCGGCGGACAAATGCAGATGCACTGTTGTATTAAACCAGACAGACTATCATGAGATATTTATGACATTACTTCGTGACATGAATACTTATGAGCCACTGGAACGAGATCCAGGCAGTGGTTACAAGAAAGAAAAAATAAATGGTGGATCGCCTGAAGCTGTTAGAACGGGACAAGGCGATCAACAGAATTTTGTACCACAGATTATACCCAGGGGAGGCTCCTCCTAGTCTGTAGGGGCTACCTAAGATACATAAACAGGATATGCCATTATGGCCTATTGTCTGTATGATGAACTCAGTGACCTAGTTTAGTTAGTTAGTTTCTTGCATCTGTTCTTAACCTGCTGGTAGGCAGCAACGAACATCACATTCACAACACTGTGGGTTTTGTGGACAAGGTGAGGGACGTCATCATGGAGGCGGGTTAAATGGTGGTCTCTTATGATGTTATGTCGGTCTTCACAAAAGTCCCTGTTGATGAAGCACTGGAGGTAGTCCGTATGAAATTACTGGGCGACCCCACCCTCAGCAACAGGACCACCCTGAACACTCACCGAATCTGCCTGCTCCTGAAGCTGTGTCTTTACTTCACATACAGGGGGCGGTGCTATAGGCAGAGGCATAGGTGTGCTATGGATTCCTCAATTTAAGCTATGGTTGCCAGCTTGGATATGGAAGAATGGGACAACAGGGCTGTGATGTCCGATCCAGGGACACCACCTAGCATGGAATCAGATTTGTGTCCAATATAATCAAACAAAACTTCTTAAATATCAAACAAAAATACGAATTTGGGATAGAATAAAAATTGCAAAGAAATTAATTGTGTAAATGTGTGAACCATTTACTTTTTTTTGGATATGTCCTTTTATTTACAGTCCCCTCTCCTTCTTTCTAACTCATCAGATTTGTGCCCTCACTTCCGGTTTTGTGGTTGCACTGCCAGCTCTCTTGTTTTCGCTGCCTGACTTCATGTTTGCAGTTCTGACACAAACCTCTTGCGTGGGTGGGGTTTTTCTCCAGGGTTGCGTTCTCTTTGGCCAATGAGTTTTTGAGTGACAGCTAACTCAACGCAACGAAACACCAAAACATCTAGTACAGCAGAGACAACATATATGACCAATGCTTACACTTTATTAATCTTGCAGGAATCTAGCGAAGTTAGCTAGTGGGTAGTGAATGCTCATTGCCTCTGTTTAGAGCAGGGGTGGGCATTCTTATCCAGAAAGGGCCAGTGTGGGTGAGGGTCTTTGTTCAAACCAAGCAGTTGCACACCTGAGCCCACTGATCAACCAGTAGAGTCTTTGCTGAGCAACGTGATTTGGAGACGAAGGTGTGTAATTGCTTGGTTGGAACAAAGACCTTCACCCACATTGGCCCTTTCTGCATAAGAATGCCCACCCCTGGTTTAGAGCAGTGTTTCTCAACCGGGGGTCCGCGGACCCCTAGTGGTCCGTGGTGTAATTGCAAGGGGTCCGTGAAAATAAAATATCTTTAAAAAAAGGATCCTATGACATTTATAGAAATAGGATTATTTTACTCAAATGTGACTGAGACCTTTATCTACCTAAACTATAAAGGGTAACAGGACTTCTTTCTCTAATTACATCTGTTTCACAAGTGTCATTTATTGTATTTTAATAAGAGATCTCGCTCCCGTTTGCATTGTTAAAAGTTACTGCATAACAATGCTGTTGTTACATATATCTGAAAGTTACTGAATACATATTCTGTTTTGTTACATATATCTGAAAGTTACTGAATACATATTCTGTTTTGTTACATATATCTGAACGTTACTGAATACATATTCTGTTTTGTTACATATATCTGAAAGTTACTGCATAACAATTCTGTGTTGTTACATATATCTGAAAGTTACTGAATACATATTCTGTTTTGTTACATATATCTGAACGTTACTGAATACATATTCTGTTTTGTTACATATATCTGAAAGTTACTGCATAACAATTCTGTGTTGTTACATATATCTGAACGTTACTGAATACATATTCTGTGTTACATATATCTGAAAGTTACTGAATACATATTCTGTTTCGTTACATATATCTGAACGTTACTGAATACATATTCTGTTTTGTTACATATATCTGAAAGTTACTGAATACATATTCTGTTTTCTTACATATATCTGAAAGTTACTGAATACATATTCTGTTTTGTTACATATATCTGAAAGTTACTGAATACATATTCTGTTTTGTTACATATATCTGAAAGTTACTGAATACATATTCTGTTTTGTTACATATATCTGAAAGTTACTGAATACATATTCTGTTTTGTTACATATATCTGAAAGTTACTGAATACATATTCTGTGTTGTTACATATATCTGAAAGTTACTGAATACATATTCTGTTTTGTTACATATATCTGAAAGTTACTGAATACATATTCTGTTTTGTTACATATATCTGAAAGTTACTGAATACATATTCTGTTTTGTTACACATATCTGAAAGTTACTGAATAAGAATTCTGTTTTGTTAACTATATCTAAGTTACAACTGAAAGCTCTTATTTTTGCCCCAAAGAGTGAATAAATGCTATAATGCAATTTAAAATGCAGTTTCTACTGTTTCTATCAAATTGCAACCCCCCTCCCCCAAGATCAGGTGGAGGGGTCCTCAGGGTAGATCACAAATACGCAGGGGGTCCAGGCCCCCACATAAGATTGAGAACCACTGGTCTAGCGGTTAGCGATGTCGCCTGCGGTACGGGCGATACGGGTTCGCGTCCCGGCCGCGGCAGTTCCTGCGGTTGCGTTGTCCCCGGAATTCGCTACAATGTATAAAAAAAAAACCGGAAGCCGTGTTATGCGTCATGATGATGATAGGTCAGATCTTTTGAGTGGCAGCGGATTTCACAAACGCCAGTTCGCGAGTAGCCCCTCCTCTTTCACGCTGCGCAGCACGCGTGCGCACGGAGGAGCGGAAGTCTAGCTAGCTAGCTGCTTTTAAGGCAGGTTAAGATAGAAAACCACGGCGAAACAAAGCGGTTTGCTTAAGTTTGTCTCAAACACACAAAGACGTCGTGAGGAGCAGGAGGGAGGGAATTCAGCTCACGTCCAGTGGTCCTTCTCGACCCGGACACCTGCTCAGGCTGTAAGCGCCAAGTAGCAGCGACGCGGACGTGGCTAATTCAGGCCTTGGGCCCCGTCCGCAGCGGTACCGCCCGGGGTCCCTTCAGCCGTCAGGCGGGTAGGAACTGGACCAGGGCGTCGGGGACCAGACTGAACTCCTGTCGTTGCTGTGGAGGAACTGACCGGGTCGTTGGACTGTAACGAAATTATTTCAGGGTTCAACGCTGCTGCTGCTGTAATCATCAAAAGTAAGCTAATGTACAACTTCCGACTCTAGTATCCTGTTGTCCAGTACCATATTGTTGTTTGTTGGGTGTACAATTGAATTGTATGCCGATTTTATGTATGTGTGTGTGTGTGTGTTTGGGGGGGGTACGTGGCTGCAGTGACTGGCTATGTCCAAGGATCATCTTTAACGTTACTGAGCCTGTACCTCCATCCATACGCTTAGTTAATGACGTCAGCTGTGTGTGTGTGTGTGTGTCTGTGTGTGTGTATGTGTGTGTGTGTGTGTGTGTGTGTGTATGTGTGTGTTTGGGGGGGGTACGTGGCTGCAGTGACTCTCTATGTCCAAGGATCATCTTTAACGTTACTAAGCATGTACCTCCATCCATACGCTTAGTTAATGACGTCAGCTGTGTGTGTGTGTGTGTGTGTGTGTGTGTGTGTGTGTGTGTGTGTGTGTGTGTGTGTGTGTGTGTGTGTCTGGCCGCCATGCCTGGCAGTCGGATGCTGTTAATGTCCGTCTTGGTGCCTGTAACATTACCTCTGATGATGCACCAAGCTTGTGTTGTGGTGCATTCAGGCAAGCAGTTGTGATGCTGTGTGTTGCTGTGAAGCCCCTTGAGGCAAATTTGTAATTTGTGATATTGGGCTTTACAAGTAAAATTGACTTGACTTGACTTGCATTTCAGAAACCGGACCCGCCTGCCACCCAATGACTGCTGGGATAGGCTCCGGCATCGCCGCGACCCCACGCAGGATAAGCGGTTTGGATAATGGATGGATGGATGGACGGGCACCTGATTTTCTCTGTGACCACCCACAGTGTGATTTCTGCCTATTCTACAGGTGTGTGTGTGTTTTTGTTACCTTTTGGAGATCTTTTCTGGTATGAACACTATCCTTTTTGGGACCAGTGGTCCTCATGGAGACCAAAGCCTGGTCCTAGTGAGGCAAAACGTAGTTTCTGACGTCTTGGTTAAGGTAAGGTATGGGTTGAGGTTAGGTTAAGGTTGGGGTTGGGCATGAATTGGTTATGGTTAGGGTTAAGGTTTGGGTTAGGCTGTCCACAATGAATGGAAGTCAATGCAATGTCCTAATCAGGATAGCTGCGCAAACTTGTGTGTGCATGTGTGTGTGTGTGTGTGTGTGTGTGTGTGTGGCCTGCTGGTGACAAACTTTTCACTTGCTCTTAAAATGGCTCTATGTGCATCGATGGGGCAGGGGTGGTGGAGTATCTGCAGGCTGGTTGTGTTGGGCTGGTCCAGGCAAAAAAAAAGCAAAAATTTCCGGGCCATTTTCAGTACCAATTCGTCCCTGCACAAGTCTGGACCAATCCGAGATGGAAATCTGATTTGGGAAAGGTTTTACGCCGGATGTCCTTCCCGACGCAACCCTCCCCATTTATCCGGGCTTGGGACCGGCACTAAGGAATGCACTGGCCTGTGCATCCTCTGTTGCTGGGTAGCTCATTTCCCTTAACATATAAATGTAACTGGAAGAACCCCGCTACAATGTAGCGGTTTGGTTCTCCACCCGTCTAAATCTCCCTCCTCTTCGTCCTGCCAGCTAACCGCCTTCCCCCTGCCCCTAAACCCCCCCCACTCCAACTCCCTCCCCCCAAATGCTCAGAATCATCTGAAATGCCGAGAAAAGTGGTTTTTAGCCATTTTTAGAAAATGCATATTTTGCATAATTATGCATAATTATAATTACTTTAATTTTCTGCTATTTTTCTGGTCCTCTCTGGAACAATACCTACCACCTCCAAAAAACAATGAGGATCATAAGTGCATTGTTGCAAAAATGCATTTATTTTGCATAATGCCAAAACATTTCTAAGTCCCAGAAATTTTTTTTTATATAGGTGAAAAAATCAAAGATGCTCAGAATCATCTGAAATGCCGAGACAAGTGGTTTTTAGCCATTTTTAGAAAAATGCATATTTATGCATAATGATGCATAATTTTAATTTTCTGGGATTTTCCCCTTGCTCTCCGAGACAATACCTACCACCTCCAAAAAGAATTAGGATCATAAGTGCTTTAGTTTTCGGTCCCGCTATCTACACTAACACACACACACACACTAACACCACACACACACACACACATTACGAAAATATGTGAGTAGACGGGCCGCTGTGTCAATTTAATATGAATTATTAAGAGTATTTCTTGTTTGTGCTGGTGGTCTCCAAAACGCCACGGTCACTGTTCACCGTCCGTGGTTCTTTATTGTCTGTTGCCAGTGGTTGCCTGGCTGTGTGTGCTGGCATGATGTGTAGGCTTAAATGAAATGTTGTTGGTTTTGTTTGGCAGGAGGGGGTTGCTGTCATGTGTTTTGCACCCCGGGCCATGTCACCATATTCCACTGAGGTGCACACGCAACTTGTGCGCTCGTGCAATTATTTGTAAGCAGGATTTCCGTTCTATATAGAAGTTAACTGTTTTATTTGTGATCTCTCTCTCCATGCTGTTTGCTCGTGGTTTCAGAGCTGGACCTGTCATAGTACTATAGGAGAAGACACGGCTAGGCTGGTGGGCCAAGGCTATAGAGTTCGCTACTGGTTCCTGTTCATAAGTGTGGCCTTACCCTGCACTCATACAGAAGGCGGCAGTAGCGCTAGTTGCCTGCAGTCGTCACCAGTTCGGCGGTTCGTTCAAGTTGTGCTGCAGATATGACGTTTGGTTTTGCCCGGTCGTCTAACGACTTTATCACCGAGATGTCAAAGTGGGAAGAGATTCCTGTCTCTTGGTTGCTGCTTCAGTGCTGCGTCGCTAATTTGCATCAAGTTAACCTTGGTCTAACTTCACATCTGCACTCTGGGTGCAGGAATCGTTGCTATTTTGAACGGCTGGCAGCTGATTTTAGGGCTTCGTCGTGTCCGAATCAGACTCCTGACACAGAATTAGTGTTACTGCTACTCAGCATCAGTACCACCCTCCATGCTTGGCTTGGTTTTCCAGGATTTTTCAAGGATATTTTCGAGGACTTTTGTTTGGATATACATGACAGTTGTTGTTGACAGAAGGTCACATCAACATCAACGTTATTATGTAGTGTTAACTATCACTGGAAGTCTCCGAATGGACTGTGTAACTTTTATCATCTCAGCGAGCACGCCGCCCAAACTTCACACACTGATGTACAATCTCAGCGGCTAAAAATAAGTGTGCGTTTGCTGCCTTGGCAGCGTGCACAGATGCAGCGGCTTTGTGCTCCTCTCACCGGTGCTTCTTGTTGTTATTAATATTGACTTATCCTCTACATACTCAGGCGGTGCGGTGGTGCAGTGGTTGGCGTGGTCGTCTCACAGCAACAAGGTCCTGGGTTCGAGCCCCGGGGTAGTCCAACCTTGGGGGTCGTCCCGGGTCGTCCTCTGTGTGGAGTTTGCATGTTCTCCCCGTGTCTGCGTGGGTTTCCTCCGGGTGCTCCGGTTTCCTCCCACAATCCAAAGACATGTAGGTCAGGTGAATCGGCCGTACTGAATTGTCCCTAGGTGTGTGTGTGTGTGTGTGGGGGGGGGGGGGCTGTGATGGCCTGTCCAGGGTGTCTCCCCAACGCCTGCCGCCCAATGACTACTGGGATAGGCTGCAGCATCCCCGTGACCCCGAGAGCAGGATAAGCGGTTTGGATAGTGGATGGATGCATGGATGGATCTCCATAGTCAAGGAAATGAGGGCAAACATTCACTACAGTCATCAAGAACGGACCGTACAGAACACTGTTTCAACTCAAAAACAGTACCGCAGGAGATTCTCGGACCACCGGGTCCAACGTAGATCCCTATCCCTGGGTTGAGGCGACACAGGCGGCACAGAGAGAGGGAACAGAGGCAGGGTAAGCGAGCTGCTTTGCTAGCCCATCTAAGGGTTGCTCCATAGTGGGGGGGGGGGTTCCCACAAATTTAAGATCAGTCTCCAACAAAATAGATGAGCTCAGCCTGACTATCACCACACAGACAACTACAAAAGACTGCTGTGTTGTGATTTCCACAGAGTTGAGCTAGCAGGTTGCCCACCCCATTGTGCTGACAGAACACGTGACTCTGGTAAGGAATCAGGTGGCGGACTTTTTGCTTACATAAATGAAACATGGTTCACGAGCACGACCACAATCGATAAATTCTGCTCTCCGGACCTGGAATATCTTAATGCTTAAGTGTCAAACCATTTCACTTGCCCAGGGAATATACAGCTGTTATTACCATGGCAGCACACATACCGCCGCAGGCTAAAGCTAAGCTAGCGCTTGGACAAATGTGTGACGCCATCAGTAAACAGCAAACCCTGATGGGGTTTTCATCATTGCTGGGGACTTCAACCAAACGAACCTCAGAAATGTTCTTCCCAAGATTCTGTTAACACATCAGATGCACGGCCATGCTAGCCGTACCCCGCCCCAGCTTGCAGAGTCAGACCACCTCTCTTTGTTTCTTGCCCTAGCCCACAAAGCCCTTGCTATCAGTGCAAAGCAGGACAGTTAGAGTCTGGCCAGAAGGAGCCATCTCTCAACTCTAGGGCTGTTTGGACACACAGAATGGAGAAAACTTGGCCATCAGACAGACCCGGAGGGGTACACTTCATCTGTATTGTCATACATTTACTACTGCATGGACAGTGTCACTGCTAGCAAAAGGATGCGAGCGTACCCAAATGAGAAACTATGGCTGAACAGTGAAGTCAAGCAGCTGCTCAGGGCAAGAGACACGGCTTTTAAATCAGGAGACACTTCAGAGTGAACCTTCAGAGAGGACTCAGATCTGCAAAACACAACTACAGACTACGACTAGAGGAGGACTAGAGGAGGACTAGAGAGAGAGAGAATGTTCGGGCGTATTAGAGCCATTACAGCTGTTTTCCAAAAATTCCTCTGTCCAGAGAAGGAACGCCAGCCAGGATGACTGTCGGAACCACCGGTCTGCATGGGCTAGCAGTTAGCTTAGACCAGTGTTTCTCAACCGGGGGTCCGCGGACCCCTAGTGGTCCGTGGGGTAATTGCAAGGGGTCCGTGAAAATAAAATATCTTTAAAAAAAAGATCCTATGACATTTATAGAAATAGGATTATTTTACTCAAATGTGACTGAGACCTTTATCTACCTAAACTATAAAGGGTAACAGGACTTTTTTCTCTAATTACATCTGTTTCACAAGTGTAATTTATTGTATTTTAATAAGAGATCTCGCTCCCGTTTGCATTGTTAAAAGTTAATGCATAAGAATTCTGTTGTTACATATATCTGAAAGTTACTGAATACATATTCTGTTTTGTTACATATATCTGAAAGTTACTGAATACATATTCTGTTTTGTTACATATATCTGAAAGTTACTGAATACATATTCTGTTTTGTTACATATATCTGAAAGTTACTGAATACATATTCTGTGTTGTTACATATATCTGAAAGTTACTGCATAAGAATCCTGTTTTGTTAACTATATCTAAGTTACAACTGAAAGCTCTTATTTTTGCCCCAAAGAGTGAATAAATGCTATAATGCAATTTAAAATGCAGTTTCTACTGTTTCTATCAAATTGCAACCCCCCTCCCCCAAGATCAGGTGGAGGGGTCCTCAGGGTAGATCAAAAATACGCAGGGGGTCCAGGACCCCAAAAAGGTGGAGAACCACTGGCTTAGTCTGCCCCGTTTCCGTGCCCTGTCACAACGCCATCGGTGTTTCCTCCTCGGGCACAGCGCCAGGCAGGACTGTGGTCCCTGGGCCCACAGGACGCAGCAGCAGACCAAGCTCTCCCGGCCGTTGCAGCTCCAGCTCTTCCAGCCATCAAGCAAAGACAAACTTAGACGCAGAAATGGACAAAGACACTGCATGGACGGTATTGGGTGAGGCCGCCGCGGACGTAAGTCTGCACCGCCATCTTTCCACACCATTACTGGGTGAGGCTGCTGCAAACCTGAATGCACGCCGCCATCTTCCCACCTATTCCTATTCCATAGACTATTCCATATTCAGCTATTCCATCCGTGTCCTCCTATATTAACATGTAATGTCCTCCGTGTCTTTGTCTTGGTTGTCTAACCAAGAATGCATCGCTTTTGCAACCGTGCTGGGGTTCAACAAAGCCAGATATAGTCAAGTTTTACTGTTTGCCAGTTAAGACTCTTCCACGCAAGGAAGCAATTTCTTGTGCGTAGGAGAAAAACTAAAACCAGAATATTGTGAGTAGTAGCTGGTGTGTGTTACTTTAACTACTACATAAGAGGCCATAACCCCAGACTTTTCCCTTTTTTTTCCTGTTTTCTTCTCTTTTTTGGGTTTACATTAACCTTGCCTGCCCTCACTCCAGCAAAGTCATTTTTATCTGATTTGTCTTTCCAGAACATCCTTTTATGAGCTAGCTCACTTCAGGCTGCATCCATTATCTCGCCAAACCGGGTCATAGTTTTATGAATACAGACGCTGCTCCGTTCAACAGATATACAAGCAGCGGTTATTAAAAACATAAGTTGACCCCAATTAAGTCAGCAGGGGGTCGCTTATTAGCACAAAGGTTTGAAAAGTAACCATTTTTCAGCTTTCGATCCACTTATTTACCCCCCACCCCCCCATAAATTGTGGCGCCTTCATCCGACCGCAGGGCTAAAAAAGATGTTATGTCAGTCTTCCAAGCATTGATCACACATGAGCCTACATGCACACACACAAACACACACACACACACACACACGTGTTAGGAGATGAGCTGGATGATGCTCGCAGGAAAGGAAAGGCGCCAATCTTGTGTCGTCACATCAAAGTCTCCCCGCCACCGCCACCGTCATGTCTGTTTATGCAGACGATAAAAGGATGTTTGTTGACGTTGTTTTTTTGTTGGGCGCCCGGTTCGAGCTCTGGATTTCAAAGGACTGTGGTGTTTCATGTCCCGATGCCAGCCTGATGAGTGGAGATCGCTGCTAATTAGCGAACGGCGGGTTCAAAACAGCCAGGCGGCGTTTTTGAGTCGGCTTGTCATTGGGACGACATTGTTGGGTTCCACTTTGGTCCCGGCAGCCTGATAGAATGAGGAGAATTAATAGTCTGGCGACAATAACCGGAATCAGAAACACCTTATTCGCCGTTTCATTTCATGTGCGCACGTGCATGAAATGAAACGAAACACGGCTTCCCCCCCCCAGCCCGCAGCAGTGCAACACAAATATGAAAACAAGAACTACAACAACACGTATACACAAACCAACACATATATCTAAACTTAAAAGAACAAAACACTGTCCAGGAGAACGAAGGCCAGCCAGGATGACTGTCAGAACTGCCGGTCTGCATGGGCTAGCAGTTAGCTTAGCCTGCCCCGCTTCCGCGTCCTGTCACACCGCCCTCTGTTTGCTCTTCGGGCGCAGCTCCGGGCAGGGCCGTGGCCCCTGGGCCCACAGGACGCAGCAGACCAGGCTCTCCCAGCCGATCCAGCGCCAGCTCTCCCACAAACTTAGACACAGATGTGGACAAAGACGCTGCATGGACGGTGCTGGGCGAGGCCTCCGCCAACGTGAATTTGCACCTCCATCCCCCCACACCGTAACTGGGTGGCGCCGCTGCAAATGTGAATTCGCACCTCCATCCTCCCACTCCGTAACTGGGTGGCGCCGCTGCAAACGTGAATTTGCACCTCCATCCTCCCACTTCGTAACTGGGTGGCGCCGCTGCAAACTGGGTGGCGCCGCTGCAAACGTGAATTTCACCTCCATCCCCCCACACCGTAACTGGGTGGCGCCGCTGCAAACGTGAATTCGCACCTCCACCCCCCCACACCGTAACTGGGTGGCGCCACTGCAAACGTGAATTCGCACCTCCATCCCCCCACTCCGTAACTGGGTGGCGCTGCTGCAAACGTGAATTTGCACCTCCATCCCCCCACACCGTAACTGGGTGGCGCCGCTGCAAACGTGAATTTGCACCTCCATCCTCCCACACCGTAACTGGGTGGCGCCGCTGCAAACGTGAATTTGCACCTCCATCCCCCCACACCGTAACTGGGTGGCGCCGCTGCAAACGTGAATTTGCACCTCCATCCCTCGACACCGTTACTGGGTGGCGCAACGTGAATTTGCACCTCCATCCCCCCACACCGTAACTGGGTGGCGCAACGTGAATTTGCACCTCCATCCTCCCACTCCGTAACTGGGTGGCACCGCTGCAAACGTGAATTTGCACCTCCACCCCCCCCACACCGTAACTGGGTGGCGCAACATGAATTTGCACCTCCATCCCCCCACACCGTAACTGGGTGGCGCCGCTGCAAACGTGAATTTGCACCTCCATCCCCCCACACCGTAACTGGGTGGTGCCGCTGCAAACGTGAATTCGCCCCTCCATCCCCCCACACCGTAACTGGGTGGCGCCACTGCAAACGTGAATTTGCACCTCCATCCTCCCACTCTGTAACTGGGTGGCGCCGCTGCAAACGTGAATTCGCCCCTCCATCCTCCCACTCCGTAACTGGGTGGCGCCGCTGCAAACGTGAATTTGCACCTCCATCCTCCCACTCCGTAACTGGGTGGTGCCGCTGCATACGTGAATTCGCCCCTCCATCCCCCCACTCCGTAACTGGGTGGCGCCGCTGCAAACGTGAATTTGCACCTCCATCCCCCCCACACCGTAACTGGGTGGCGCAACGTGAATTTGCACCTCCATCCCCCCACACCGTAACTGGGTGGTGCCACTGCAAACGTGAATTTGCTCCTCCATCCCCCCACACCGTAACTGGGTGGCGCCGCTGCAAACGTGAATTCGCCCCTCCATCCCCCCACTCCGTAACTGGGTGGCGCCGCTGCAAACGTGAATTTGCACCTCCATCCCCCCACACCGTAGGTGGGTGGCGCCGCTGCAAACGTGAATTTGCACCTCCATCCCCCCACACCGTAACTGGGTGGCGCCGCTGCAAACGTGAATTTGCACCTCCATCCTCCCACTCCGTAACTGGGTGGCGCCGCTGCAAACGTGAATTCGCACCTCCATCCTCCCACTCCGTAACTGGGTGGCGTTGCTGCAAACGTGAATTTGCACCTCCATCCCCCCACACCGTAACTGGGTGGCGCAACGTGAATTTGCACCTCCATCCCCCCACTCCGTAACTGGGTGGCGCCACTGCAAACGTGAATTTGCACCTTCATCCCCCCACACCGTAACTGGGTGGCACCGCTGCAAACGTGAATTCGCACCTCCATCCCCCCACTCCGTAACTGGGTGGCGCCGCTGCAAACGTGAATTCGCACCTCCACCCCCCCACTCCGTAACTGGGTGGCGCCGCTGCAAACGTGAATTTGCACCTCCATCCCCCCACTCCGTAACTGGGTGGCGCCGCTGCAAACGTGAATTTGCACCTCCATCCCCCCCACACCGTAACAGGGTGGCGCCGCTGCAAACGTGAATTTGCACCTCCATCCCCCCACACCGTAACCGGGTGGCACCGCTGCAAACGTGAATTCGCACCTCCATCCCCCCACTCCGTAACTGGGTGGCGCCGCTGCAAACGTGAATTCGCACCTCCACCCCCCCACTCCGTAACTGGGTGGCGCCGCTGCAAACGTGAATTTGCACCTCCATCCCCCCACTCCGTAACTGGGTGGCGCCGCTGCAAACGTGAATTTGCACCTCCATCCCCCCCACACCGTAACAGGGTGGCGCTGCTGCAAACGTGAATTTGCACCTCCATCCCCCCACACCGTAACCGGGTGGCGCCGCTGCAAACGTGAATTTGCACCTCCATCCTCCCACTCCGTAACTGGGTGGCGCCGCTGCAAACGTGAATTTGCACCTCCATCCCCCCACACCGTAAGTGGGTGGCGCCGCTGCAAACGTGAATTTGCACCTCCATCCCCCCACACCGTAACAGGGTGGCGCCGCTGCAAACGTGAATTTGCACCGCCATCCCCCCCACACCGTAACTGGGTGGCGCAACGTGAATTTGCACCTCCATCCCCCCACACCGTAACTGGGTGGCGCCGCTGCAAACATGAATTCGCACCTCCGTCCCCCCACACTGTAACTGGGTGGCGCCGCTGCAAACGTGAATTTGCACCTCCATCCCCACACCGTAACTGGGTGGCGCCACTGCAAACGTGAATTTGCACCTCCATCCTCCCACTCCGTAACTGGGTGGCGCCGCTGCAAACGTGAATTTGCACCTCCATCTTCCCACACCGGAAGTGGTCCGATGAAGTCAATAATTGCTAGCATGTTTCGCTATCAAATTAGCGTATCTGCCAATCTCAATGGATAGCAATCCAGTGTACCACTCCATGTGTGTGTGTGTGTGTGTGTGTGTGTGTGTGTGCGTGCGCGTGCACGTGCATGAGAGATAATTAATTAGCTGAAGTCCAGAGGCATGTCCTCTCTTTCGCTGTCCGTCCCTTTCCGTCGAAGCAGATCCAGCGCTCTTTATTGTGATCCATCCAAACCAACCTGTAGTGCGGAGCCCCAATGACGAGTGGTTTCCCGGAGCGTCATCTAAACACCTTACCCCTTCAGATGGTACAAGCATTCACATTCTTCTCCATCTCCTTCTCCTCCCTCCACATGTTTCTTGTGTCTGTTTTTTTTCACCAGAGGCTGTGGAGTCTATGTCTCAGTCCAATTCACCACCTGCAACTAATGAAGATGCTGGATGTCGGTATTCACAAAGCCCCCCCTGACCTCCCGCTCGAAACGTTCATGCATTCAGTCGCCCCGTCTTCTGCCTTTGTAACACGGGCGTTGCGGTAGCTGATTTATGAGAGGAGGAAGGAAAAACAATCCTCTCGAAACAGAACTGACACACGTAATCCCTATCAATTTGGGCAGCTCCGAGGGATTTGCGAGCGGGAGGAAGTCTCTCCCGAAGCTTCAAAACCAAACCAGATGAAACTAGATTCACGTGGTTTCGTTTACTTGTGTTGTGTTTATTTATGTATGCATTTATTTATTCCTTTATTATCTGCTTATTTTTAATTCAGTGAAAGGTGAGTTCTGTGTCCACCGTCAACGGGAATATGCAGTTTACAGACTTGGCAGTAGGAAAAGAAGATTTCCGAAAGAAAAGTTTCAGGTTTTTGTTGCCTCCCGGTTTTGTTTACTGTTAAAGGGTCTCTGTAAGTATTCATGGATTTGTGGACCGGTGCAGCACGCATCTTGCGGTAGCACTTATGTTAGGGTTTGCACCCGACCCCAAGAGCACAAACACAGAAGGCACAATATAGCGGGACCAACAGGCTAATTTATTGAAGAGAAAACTCAGGAAGTCCACTTTCACCAGGAAACGCGAAGTCCACCTTTAAGCCGGGAACCGTGGAGTCGCCCTTTAATCCGGGAACAGTGGAGTCGGCCCTTAATCCAGGCAGGAGGGGGGTAAACAGGAGGATACCAAAGGAGAACGGAAAATCACAGCAACGCTGGAGTGAAGAAATCCTCTTCGTAAACGGAAAGCAGCGCACAGGGGAAGGGGAGCAACGAGGAAGGTCCAACAGAGAAATCTCCAGGGAAGATCCAGGTAAGTAAACAAACTTCGATGAGCAGGACAAGCACAAGTACTCTCCCAGGGAACGGCACGAACTGGCAACAAGCTGAGAGTGACACAGCCAGATATAGGGAGGTGATTGCCAACAGGTGAGTGGAGGGGTAACGAGGAAACAGGCATCAGGTGGAGTTGGCAGAGCTCCGGGCACGCCCACACTGCAGAGCGGGTGTGGAGCGGGGAGACGCCGAGCCTTGGCCAAGGTTACACTGCAGAGCGGGTGTGGAGCGGCGAGACGTAACAGTACCCCCCCCTCTACGGGAGCCACCTGGCGACTGACCTGGCGCCCCCGGGTGGGCACGGTAGAAGTCGGCGAGGAGAGAGGGATCCATAATGAGCTTCCGCGAAATCCAACTGCGCTCCTCAGGTCCATAACCTGCCCAGTCCGCGAGATACTGGAACCCGCGGCCGCAGCGCCGGACTTTAAGCAGCCGGCGGACCCTCCATTGAGGATGACCATCTACAAATTCCGGAGGCGGAGGCTCAGGAACCGGGGGCATAAGAGGACTGCTGGAGACGGGCTTAACTCGAGAGACGTGGAAGACAGGATGAATGTGCATGGAGGAAGGCAGCTTCAGCCGAACAGCTGCCGGGCTCAGGACTTTCTGGACTTCAAAAGGACCAATGAAGCGGGGCGAGAGTTTCTTGTCGGTTGTCTGGAGGGGAACGTCCTTCGTGGACAGCCAGACCCTCTGTCCCTTCTTGTACTCCGGCGCAGGGGTACGTCGCCGGTCAGCCCCTCTGCGAGCGCGCTCCCCAGCCTTGAGCAGTGCTGTCCGGATGGTCCTCCAGACACGCTGACAGCGTCGCAAGTGGAGCTGTACGGAGGGAACGGCCACTTCATCCTGCTGTGGGTCGAACAGGGGAGGTTGATACCCCAGGGATGCCTCGAATGGAGAAAGTCCAGATGCAGAGCTGACCAGGGAATTGGTGGCGTACTCTACCCACGGTAGGTAGTCACTCCAGGTGGAGGGCTTGCTGTTACATACACAACGCAACGCTGTCTCCATGCTCTGGTTTGCCCTCTCGGTCTGACCATTTGTTTGGGGGTGGTAGCCCGAAGACAGACTTACTGTGGCTCCGATGCCTTTACAAAATGCACGCCACACTTGTGAGGTGAACTGAGGACCTCTATCGGAGACTACATCTGATGGCAGGCCATGAAGCCGGAAGACATGTTGCATCAAGAGGTCCGCGGTCTCAGCAGCCGAAGGAAGTTTGGGAAGGGCTATCAGATGGACGCCCTTGCTGAAACGGTCTATGACGGTGAGAACCACAGTGTTTCCCCGAGAAGGTGGTAGTCCGGAAACGAAATCCAAAGCCACGTGAGACCAGGGGCGGCTAGGAATAGGGAGTGGCTGCAACAGACCAGATGGCGCCTGGTGAGAGGCCTTGCTGCGGGCGCAAACAGTGCAGGCCGCTACAAAGCTCTTGACATCCTCCCGCATAGTTGGCCACCAGAAGCGCCGAGCGATGAACGACTGGGTACGACTAACTCCTGGGTGACAGGAGAAACGACTGCTATGACCCCACTGAAGAACTCGAGACCGAACAGCATCTGGGACGAAGAGGCGCGGGGGTGGCACGTTACTCGGAGCGGGTTGAGCACGTTGGGCAGTGCGAACAGCCGACTCAAGACCAAAAGTGACCACACCGACCACTCTAGCCGCAGGGAGGATGGGTTCAGGCTCTTCAAACGCGCCTTCCTTCGGGTGTAGCCGAGACAGGATGTCAGCCTTTACGTTGCGTGTCCCAGGACGGTAAGTCAGAACATAGTTGAAACGACTAAGGAAGCCAGCCCACCGAGCCTGACGACTGTTGAGACGTTTGGCTGCCCTCAGGTGAGTCAAGTTCTTGTGGTCCGTCCAGATGAGAAACGGGTGCTCAGCGCCCTCGAGCCAGTGGCGCCATTCCTCCAGAGCAGCCACTACAGCCAGTAACTCCCGGTTTCCAACGTCATAATTCTGCTCGGCCGGCAGAAATCGGCGGGAGAAAAAGGCGCAAGGATGGAGTTTCTGGTCCTCAGCCGACCGCTGGGAGAGCACCCCCCCTACGCCTGAATCCGAGGCATCAACCTCTACCACGAATTGTCTCTTGGGGTCAGGATGGAGCAGCACTGGGGCCGAGGTGAACCTTGTCTTGAGGACTTGGAAAGCAGAGCTGGCAGCAGGAGACCAGATGAAGGGTTTGGCTGGGGAGGTCAACGCAGTAAGCGGTTCTGCCAGCTGGCTGTAGTTGCGAATGAATCTCCGGTAGAAATTTGCGAACCCTAGAAAACTCTGCAGCTCCTTACGGTTGGTAGGTTCCGGCCAGTCCACCACTGTCTGGACCTTGCGGGGATCTGCTCTGGTCCGTCCCTTCTCTACGATGAATCCCAAGTAATCCACAGAGGGGGAGTGAAACAGGCACTTCTCCGCCTTGACGTAGAGTTGGTTCTGGAGGAGGCGCTCCAGTACCCTGCGAACATGCTGGACGTGTTCCTCAAGAGACTGGGAGAAAATGAGGATGTCGTCCAGGTAAACGACGACAAACACATCCAACATGTCACGGAGTACGTCGTTCATAAACGCCTGAAACACTGCTGGTGCGTTTGTGAGTCCGAACGGCATCACCAAGTACTCATAGTGGCCTCGGGGTGTTTTGAAGGCGGTCTTCCACTCATCGCCTTCCCTGATTCGCACGAGGTGGTAAGCGCTCCTCAGGTCTAGCTTGGTGAAGATGGTCGCCTGTGAGAGAGGCTCAAAAGTCGAACTCATAAGTGGAAGCGGGTACTTGTTCTTAATGGTGATTGCGTTCAGTTGCCGGTAGTCAATACAAGGTCGAAGTCCCCCGTCCTTCTTCTTCACAAAAAAGAACCCTGCAGCAACAGAGGAAGACGAGGGCTTGATGAGACCTGCAGCAAGGGACTCGGTGATGTACTCATCCATGGCCGCCTTCTCAGGGAGTGACAAGTTGTAGAGGCGGCTACTGGGAAGAGTAGCCCCAGGACGGAGATCAATGGCGCAATCATACGGGCGGTGAGGCGGGAGTGACTTAGCACGGGTCTTGCTAAATACCTCACCAAGGTCATGATACACAGGGGGCACGGAGGAGAGATCAGGAGGCAGGGGAGTAGGCGAGCTCAAAGGCGTAGCACTAGGAGCTGCACGAAGGCATTGGGCATGGCAAATAGAGCCCCATCCAAGGACTGTGCCTGTGGACCAAGAGATGTGGGGTTCATGGTGTCTGAGCCAGGGGCGTCCCAAGATAACTGGATTAAGCGGGGAACGTATGATGTAAAACTGCATTGTCTCTGTGTGGTTACCTGCAACGGTGAGAGTAACGGGGACGGTCCGCTGTGTGATACAGGCTAATCTCCGGTCATCCAAGGCAAACGCATCAATGGGGGTCCCAAGAGACTCAAGGGGAATGTCTGCCTGCGAGGCAAAGTCAAGGTCCAAAAAACTATCATCTGCTCCGGAATCAATCAGGGCTCCAAGGGAAAGTCTCTGGCCCGCCCAGACTAAAGCAATAGGAACAAGATGGCCGCGAGATTCGGACCCACGGGAGAAGGAAAGGCGGCTTACTAGGATCTCCCTTGGTCCTGGTAAGCCTAATCTTTTGGCCGTGAGGGACAGTCGCGGAGTCGGTGCCCCTTAAGACCACAGTACAGGCAAAGACCTGCCTTGAATCGGCTCTCCCGTTCAGCAGGAGTAAGTCTAGCACGTCCTACCTCCATCCGCTCTTCTACATCCCCAGGTGGCGTTGTCGCGAAAGAGTCAGAGGAGGGATTGGCCGGGGAAACGGGAACAGCGGTTCGGTCTGACGCAGAGGTAGTTCTGGGATTGAAGGAAGTTCCACGCAAGGCCTTCTCACGCTTTCTCTCCCGGATACGTCCATCAATGCGGATAGCGAGAGCAATGAGGTCATCCAGAGATGAGGGTTCTTCTCGGGTAGCAAGTTGATCCTTCACCGCCTCGCTCAATCCTCTACGAAAAGTGGCACGCAGGGCCTGGTCATTCCATCCGCTCTCAGCGGCAGCCAGGCGGAAGTCGACGGAGTAATCTGTGACGCTGGCGCCGCCCTGCTGGATGTTATTCAGTCGTGAGTCAGAATCCCGACCGCTTACCGGATGGTGGAAAACCTTACGTAGCTCTGCGACAAAGTCTCTATAAGAGTTACAGTAGCTGGCCCCCATGGACCAAGAAGACGTAGCCCACTGCGCTGCTCGACCACTGAGCAGGTTGGTCACGTAAGCGATCTTAACAGCATCACTGGAGAACACGGTGGGCTGGTGTGTGAAAACAAGCTCACACTGCATAATGAAGGTAGAGCAAGTTTCAAAGTTACCGTCAAATGGGCGTGGACTGGTAATGATGGTTCCACGGGGTAAATAAACAGGAACCGGAGGATCTACTGGAGCGGCGGCCACAGGGGGCGCACTTGCTGGCGGTACAGGCTGGTTCAGCTGCTGGTTGGCAAGAGCTGCTGAAATGGTCTGCAGTTGTTGCATGATCTCTGCCTGCTGACTCGCCATCGCCGCCTGCTGGACAGCTAAAGCTTCCACAGAAGCTTGCAGGGGTTGAACTTGAGACTGGAGACCCTGCACAGCAACCGAAGCCTCTTGTAATTGCTGGGAATGGGCGTTGGTAATCTGAATTTGTTTTACTAGGGCTGCTTGCACCGGATTGGCTGTGGGTGTGCCGTCTGTGCTGGCTGGGGTCGTCATGGCCAGTTCGTACTGTTAGGGTTTGCACCCGACCCCAAGAGCACAAACACAGAAGGCACAATATAGCGGGACCAACAGGCTAATTTATTGAAGAGAAAACTCAGGAAGTCCACTTTCACCAGGAAACGCGAAGTCCACCTTTAAGCCGGGAACCGTGGAGTCGCCCTTTAATCCGGGAACAGTGGAGTCGGCCCTTAATCCAGGCAGGAGGGGGGTAAACAGGAGGATACCAAAGGAGAACGGAAAATCACAGCAACGCTGGAGTGAAGAAATCCTCTTCGTAAACGGAAAGCAGCGCACAGGGGAAGGGGAGCAACGAGGAAGGTCCAACAGAGAAATCTCCAGGGAAGATCCAGGTAAGTAAACAAACTTCGATGAGCAGGACAAGCACAAGTACTCTCCCAGGGAACGGCACGAACTGGCAACAAGCTGAGAGTGACACAGCCAGATATAGGGAGGTGATTGCCAACAGGTGAGTGGAGGGGTAACGAGGAAACAGGCATCAGGTGGAGTTGGCAGAGCTCCGGGCACGCCCACACTGCAGAGCGGGTGTGGAGCGGGGAGACGCCGAGCCTTGGCCAAGGTTACACTGCAGAGCGGGTGTGGAGCGGCGAGACGTAACAACTTAGCTCGACACCCTTGAGCAAAATAAGTGAATTCATAGATGAATAAATTAAGTGAATACAGAACAGAAAACAAAACAGGTCAATTAAAGCCTGCTTCGTTTACAATTCAATCCAAATTTCTGTTTGAGTGGCGTTCGTGGGAACGAGTCCCCTGGTAAACTGTTCTGGGTTCAGCACATTGAAACGGGGGGTGGGCACCGTGGCGCAGCGGTTAGCGCTGTCGCCTCACAGCAAGAAGGTGCTGGGTTCGAGCCCCGGGGTAGTCCAACCTTGGTGGGCCGTCCCGGGTCATCCTCTGTGTGGAGTTTGGCCCTATGCTCAGCTAGTGCGTGAGAAATATGGCACCGACTAAAACTGAAGGCAGCCGAGGCAATCTGCAGTGTGGGCCGACGGTCGCCGCCTCCCTCCCTCCCTCCCTCCCTCCCCCGAGGCATTTCTGAGAACTCAAGAGATGCACTTCACAGATGCCAAGGCCCTCGTATGCAGGGCCATGCACAGACGTTTTGGGAGCCAGATGCTCAAGTGGAAAAAAAAATTTGATTTTAATTTTGATATACTTTATTAATCTCCTCGGGGAAATTCTTCTTCTATATTTAACCCATCCTAGGTGTGTAGCTAGGAGCAGTGGGCAGCCGCCGTGCGGCGCCCGGGAACAAACGCCAGTTCTTTTCCCATCGCCTTGCTCAGGGGCACAGACAGGAGCATTAACCCTAACATGCATGTCTTTTTGATGGAGGGGGAAAACCACCGCAGACACGAGGAGAACATGCAAACTCCGCACAGAGGACGACCCGGGATGACCCCCAAGGTTGGACAACCCTGGGGTTCGAACCCAGGACCTGTGACGTGTGCTGTGAGGTGACAGCGCTAACCACTGGGCCACCGTTCCAGGCACCACTCTCATAATTATTCATATAAACTGACACATAGAGGTACATACTGTAACACGTGTTTTACTTGCATATTTATTTATTTAATTTAATACCCATACACTCATGCAGATGTTTTCATACTCAACCGGATTTCTTCAACATTATCGATTCACACAGAGGCTGTGGTCTTTAGCAGTCACTATTTCTACATTTATCACAAGAATGGGCAACAACAACCAAGAAAACAATGTCATGTGCATGTTTTAGTGGTCTATAAAACGAATAACCATATGTCATGTGCATGCTTTAGTGGTCTATAAAACAAATAGCCATTCAAAATCAACAAATCTTTCCACAAAATTGAAAAAGGCAGTTCTCTGAATAAATAAAAATGATAAATCAACCAATAGAGCATTTAAACTATGAAGAAGGCCTATGTACAGTTAGCCTTGTTGTGTTCTTTGTACTGAGGGTGAAGGGAGCAGAATTATTCTTCTGCTCTACAACAGCATCCTCCTCGGTGCCTTGTCTTGGAAGAGTCTGATGATGTCTGGCAGGGGTTAATGAACCTAAGTGCAGACCAAAAACTGATGAAAAAAAGGAGAAGCTGCCTATTTCGCAGATCAAAACAGCAGCGAAGTCTCATAAACCTTTACCCAATAAATCCAGTAGCAAAACACAAAACAGACCAAGAACAGAGTTGGGTAAATGGCAGGGTACAAAATCCAAAAAAAACAAGAGTCTGAGATGACAGTGACTCATCATAGTCAGATAACCAGCAGGGGTCAAACACCAACAAACAAGAGTGCAAGACGGCAGGCAATAATGTGGTCGAAAAACAGGCAGATATCTGAAATGGGTGAGCAGAACACAGGGCAAGGCTTGAACGACACAGGTATGAAATACAATGGCACGACTAACTGCAGGGAATAAGTAACGGGGGGGTGAGATGATGAGTTGCAGGTGAGGAGAGAGAGAGAGGGAGGGAGAGAGAGAGAGAGAGAGAGAGAGAGAGAGAGAGAGAGAGAGAGAGCTCAGGCAGGAGTCCTGACAGAAGCCCTCGCCATGATTTATCGAGATGTCTTGATCTATGATAAGCAGGAGAAGGTCAGAGAGCTTTTCTTCTTCACAGAGACTTATCAGTTTTGAATGTGATCTCTGTACAGAAGCTCTTGACACTGGCAATGTTGCATAAGTTCTTATCGTCTTCACTAAGGTTGCAGGGATGACCCGGTCCATGTTTTCCTTCACAATGACAATAATGTCTCGTAGGTCTTTTGAATGAAAGCTGGGGTGGAAGACCTTTAGCTCTGTCTTCAGCTGGTCTTCATCTTCCTCATAGATATTTGAGAGACTGTGGACAGCTTCCTCTGCTTCTGATTTTGGGGTGCTTACCTAGGTGACATGTACTGTTAAGGAGTGGAAGGACCGAATGATTCTGTCAGTGGGCCTTCCAGTATTGCCCCCTTTGAAACACAAGTTAAGCTCTTCGGTTGTCATATCTGGAAATACATACTAGTCCTGAATTATGCCTCCACAGACTCAGACTCACTTGAGACGCTGGTGGGCTGTGTTGGAAATGCACTGGCACTTTCCTTTTCCTCTCTTGACCTGGCGCTTCATTGGGTATTGGAATGTTGAGGCTCTCTACCGCTCTGATGCCCCTCCAACTATTTCCTGAAACTTCTCCTCCGAGCTCATTGTTTGTAATGTGTGAACCACGCCATCAATTACCTTGTAGGCAGTGGCGTGGCCAACGCTTTCTCTCTGCAGGGAATCTGATGCCAGAGCAGTGACTTGGAACGCTGGGTTGGTTATTTCCAGGCAGAGAATAAATGTGAAGTTGATGCATCTTAGCGTCCCCTTGGGCCAGGTTTGGTGGATCGCTTTCACTGATGTAATCAAGGAGCTTCATAACAGCTTTCAGAATGCTCTGAAGGGCCTTCAGTGTTCTCTCTCTGCAAGCCCGTCGGGTATCCGACATCTTCTTGCACTCCATAGCACGCTGCCCGGGATACAGACTGCTGCTGTCACCAAGGCAGCATGGCACTTTGGGGAGTCGGTGCAAAAAGCACACGGCTTCTTCACAAGGTTGAATAACATCAGAAAATGCGTGTTAGACTTTGAGGCTTCCACCAGGACCAGATTCGGATGATGTGCTTTACAGTGTACATAAAGGGCCTTCTCATTTGTGTACACGTATTCTGGCTTGAAGACCTTTATACATGCCAGTCATGTTGGCTGCTCCATCGTATAGGCTGCACATATTCTTCAGCACTAGGCCATTCTTCTGCAAAAGGGAGAGCACAGCATTGTCCAGCTCCTGGCCTGTAGTTGTATCAACATTGCACACCTCAATGAACTTCTCCTTTATTTGCATCTGATGGTGCCGCAGAACAAATTACACTTGATCCAATGGGATGGAGTACGTTTCGACCTCTTTTATTTCACTTTGTATCCTCCTCCCGATGTACATATCCAGTGCTGCAATTATGTGATTTTGGCTTCTCTTAGTCAGCATTGACACCTGGTTCCCTGTCTTGGTGACTTTCACGCTGGCAACGTTTTCTATATGCATCTTCAGCATCAGCACACTGTCGTAGCGGAAGTTGCCACGGTTGTTACTGGATTTGCTCTCATCATCACCTCAGAATGCTTGTGTCTGCCGTGCAAGATATACTGTCAGATCAGTTAACCTGGTTAGGATTTCTCTATTCGTCTGCCTCTCTCGCTCCCCGACCTCCACCCCCTTTACATCTGATACATCAAATGAAGACTGGAGTGACTTGTTTTTGGCAACTGGTCCAACTCACCATACTTTTCATGTGGGTATCTGTGACTTGAGTGTTGCATGATTTTTTTTTCTTTTGCCAATCCTCCATGTTTTTTGCTTTTATATACTTTTTTTTTCCAGAGAGGAACATCTGACAACTAAAACAATGCATTGAATCAGAAGTAGGTGAGTAGTCCAGTCACACCTTCCCAGAGAACCGTTGTCTTTGGAATGACCACCTCTCAGCATTTTTGGGATATACCACATCAGGTTGACAGGAACCTAGCAGTGGGCAGCCGCCGTGTGGCACCTGGGGACCAACTCTGGTTCGTCTTGCCATGCCTCGGTCAAGGGCACAGACAGGAGTATTAACCCTAACATGCATGTCTGTTCGATGGTGGGGGAAACCGGAGCACCCGGAGAAAACCCACTACAGACACGGGGGTAACATGCAAACTCCACACAGAGGATGACCTGGGATGACCCCCAAGGTTGGACAACCCTGGGGTTCGAACCCAGGCCCTTCTTGCCGTGAGGTCATCCCACATGTGAAATACTTGAACACGGGAAGGATTCGTATGATGTTAAATAGTAGCTAAGTTTGCAATTACCTCCTCTCCTTCATTAACAGCTGGTTCTTGCTCATAACCCTTCCTGTGCCAGAGAGGATTCTGGCTCCATCTCACCCTCATCTTGATCTAAGGCTCATAGAACATTGTTTCTGTAGCTGTCCCTGAACATGATTCCGCTCTGGACTCTGACTTTTCTTTTTCATCTGTGATGGGTTCTTTATCAGGGGGCAATACATCTCCCTCATCCTCCTCACTGCTAGATGGCCTGATCCAGGGTAGACAAGAGCTGCTACCCTGGGGTGCCTGCTGTAGCTGCGTTTCTTTCTGTTTTCTTAGTTTGTCATTTGTTGCCATCATGCTGTTATTGATAAATGAGCAAAATCTCCCAAAAGTAGACCGACAATATGATATGATATATGATGTTTATTTGGGTAAGACTGCTTGGTGACAGAGTCGATGCATTACAATATTAAGCCTCACCAAACTGTAGCTGTCAGTGGCCCAACTTTAAGTATCCTATCACATACTTTTTCTGCAGACAACTTTTAAAGGACCGTTTGTCATCTGATAATTTTTTAATAATGTTTACGGCATGTATATATATATATAGAGAGAGAGAGGGATAGATAGATAGATAGATAGATAGATAGATAGATAGATAGATAGATAGATAGATAGATAGATAGATAGATAGATAGATAGATAGATAGATAGATAGATAGATAGATAGATAGATAGACATAAATATATTACTGCAACAGTTGTACTGTAGACCTAACTTATATATGGTTAGCTCAACTATAATGCTGACAAAATACTAATATTCAGCTAAAGTAGATTCATGTCTGATTTAGAATCGACAAATCACTTAAGTTGTTGGTCCACAATAAGATTTCAATAAAGTTAGATGAACTGTTAAACTTGTGAATCTGAGCTTGGAAAGGCCTTGGACAATTGTATTGATATGACAATCAGCTGGCTTGTTGATAACTTTCGGTAAAGTGTGTGGCGCAAGAGTAAGAATCGATCATTTACAAGGCCAGATTCCAACCCAGACTGCTGTGGTGAGGACTCAGCCTTATGTGGTACGCGCTCTACCGGGTGAGCCGGTATTGATCCAAACGGCGAAATGTCCATGAAGTACGACACGCAAGATGATAAGTCTTGCAGTTCCCGTTGTGTGGGCACCTGCATTCCTGCCACGTTTCAGTTAACCTTACATCTGTTTGTGGACTACAGTGTCCCCACAGAATGCTCCCTTGTCAATTTGCCATTTTTCTTTTCCCATTTCCTGTTTTTTTTTTCTCTCGCTCTTAGTTTTCATTACTTGTTAACAGGATCTGTTCAGATTTGGCCTTTATATGCACAAGTACAAGTACTCAATTACATCCTGATTCTGGCCTTAAAAACTGAACATGTTTCATCCAATCGTTGCAGCTCCGACTCACCGGAAACTAGATCAGGAGGAAAGACGTTAGAGTCTGTGCCACTTCCAAACTTCTCCATCTTCGGTTCTAACTGTCCAAAATCTGCAGTCCAGCTCAGACTAATACTGATTGCAGAAGCCCGCTATAGTCGGGGTAAAAGTTGTGTAGTATAACCCCGGCCTGAAACATGGCCGCCCGCATTAACAGTTGCCAAACACAGGTTCAGCAGTAGCATTAGTTTGACATTTGCAGAGGTGGAAAAGGTACTGAAAATCATTTCACTCCTGCCTAAAATGACCATGGGCGGTCAAAATGACCACCGGTTTTTAAACTCTATATTCTGTCCAGATAAATACCCAACTGAGATATTAATGCATTGCATGTGTTAGTATTTCTATTATAAAACGACTGACACCAAAATTAACATCATAACAATTATAATATTATTTTAAACAATTTAAACTTCAGAGAGACATGGTCGAACTTGAATAGCAAAATGGAAAAAGTGAAAATATTACCTGAAAAACACATGTTGCTAATCTAACAAATGTAACAAGGCCTATAAAAAATGAAATGTAAAAAAAAACAAAAACTGAAAATAAATATTGAAACATTCCCAAACAATGACTGGAAATTAAAAACTACTAGAACGACCGTGGGCGGTCGTTTTTAAACTCTATATTCTGTCAACATAAATACCCATTTGAGATATGAATGCAATACATATTGTAGCGAATTCAGGAGGCAGCCCGGGAACCGCCACAGCTGGGATGTGAACCCGGGTCTCCCGCACCACGCGCGACTACGTTAACCAGTCGACTAAAGAGTCCGACCCGTTAGCCAAGGGCTAGCGAGTCTATTTATCCATGCACGTTACACTACCTCCCCCCTTGCACTTTACACTACCCGCCTCCTTCGCTAGCCCTTGGCTAACGGATCGGACCCTTTAGTCGACTGGTTAACGTAGTCGCCCATGGTGCGGGAGACCCGGGTTCACATCCCGGCTGTGGCGGATCCTGAGCTGCCCCCCGAATTCGCTACAACCTGTTAGCATGTCTGTTAAGAAACGACTGACACCAAAATTAACATTTTAACAACTTATAATACTATTTTTCAAACAATTTAAAATGGCCGCTGTCCCACGCCTGTAAACCCTGCAGCACCTCGGTGGTAGTCATGGTGCGTCTGTAGCGGCGTCTGTAACCAGACATGTTGGACATCATCAGAAATCAAGTTTAGACTATTTCTCTGCACTGGAGGGCGCTAGAGTGTTTCTAGGACAGAGCAACGAACTTCACGAAGGAAATGACGCCACCAACACACGTCATAAATACTGACATGACGCACAACGCTGGCATGGTCGTTTTAGGTAGATATTATCATAACTTTTTTGTGCAATTGATGTGAAACTCATTTTAATGCAAATATATGCGGTTTTAGGAGCATTCGGGGAGCAGCAGGTCTGTATCTTTTTTTTTCTGTTTTCACAAAGTTATTAAACTTTGAAAATCCAAAACGGTCATAATGACCGTCCTGATCGTTCTAGTGCTGCCATTTTAGTGATAAATACCTGGGGCGACAGAAGCTTCTCCATAGCTGCCCCCCCCCCTTGAACTGTCTCCCCAAACATATTAGAGACTGCACCTACCGGTCCATATTCAAATCAAAACTCACCTTTTCATAATTGATTTTAATGTGTGATTAATGTTGTGTGTTATGGTTTTTGCGTGTTGCTTTCATAGTCATTGTTTATTAAATACTTGGGGTCAACTGTCCAAAGCAACGGGGAGTGCAGGAGAGAGGTGAAGAAGAGAGTGCAGGCAGGGTGGAGTGGGTGGAGAAGAGTGTCAGGAGTGATGTGTGACAGAAGGGTACCAGCAAGAGTTAAAGGGAAGGTTTACAAGACGGTAGTGAGACCAGCTATGTTGTATGGTTTGGAGACAGTGGCACTGATGAAAAGACAGGAGGTGGAGCTTGAGGTGGCAGAGGTGAAGATGATAAGATTTTCACTGGGAGTGATGAAGGAGGACAGGATTAGGAACGAGTATATTAGAGGGACAGCTCAGGTTGGACGGTTTGGGGACAAAGCAAGAGAGACAAGATGGAGATGGTGTGGACATGTGTGGAGGAGAGATGCTGGGTATACTGGGAGAAGGATGCTGGATATGGAGCTGCCAGGGAAGAGGAGAAGAGGAAGGCCAAAGAGGAGGTTTATGGATGTGGTGAGGGAGGACATGCAGGTGGCTGGTGGGACAGAGGAAGATGCAGAGGACAGGAAGAGATGGAGACGGATGATCCGCTGTGGCGCCCCCTAACGGGAGCAGCCGAAATGAATAGTAGTAGCTTTTATGTTCATTTTAACTTACATAAAACATCTTTGTGTACCCTGAAAAGCTCTCTGTAAATAAAATGTATTATTAATGTTATTATGTTTTAATCAGAATCAGAATCAGGATCGTGTTTATTGGCCATGTAGGTTTGCACGTACATGGAATTTGATTCCGGTTTTGTGGGTCTCTCAGTGTACTTAACATAGAGTAACAACACTGCAACACAACAGTCTTCACACATATATACACAAGGATTGACTTGTACAGGTGAAATAAGAGGTGATAAAGAGCAGTGGTGCAGAGAAAATAGAGATGCTGAAATAGATGTTAGGAGGTCACTTACATACATGCCTGAGATAGATGGACATGACAGTGTACCAGTATACATACAATATACAGTACAGTATGTACAACACATGTACAGTACAGTACAGTATATACAACATGGTTGAATTTATTGACAGTGTTAAGTGCTCATTTGAATGACAGCCCGCGGAAAGAAACTGTTTTTATATCTGTTTTCTTTGGGGGGGGGGTGCAGTGCTCTGTAGCGCCTACCAGAGGAGAGGAGTTGGAACAGGTTGTGACCCGGGTGTGCCAGCCCGTTTCCTGGCTCTGGAGGTGTTTAAGTCCTGAATGGAGGGCAGGATGGCACCAATGATTTTCTCAGCAGACTCCCCCACCCAATGACTTCTGGGATAGGCTCCAGCATCCCTGTGACCCTGAGAGCAGGATAAGCAGTTTGGGTAGCGGATGGATGGATGGATGTGAACCATTTCAAGGCAGAGCCTTCAAAACCAATCCCATCCTGGAGATGGTCTATTAAAATCTCATGAGCCACAGTATAAAACACTGCGCTGTGGTCAAGAAGCGTTAGCATGGCACAGTCACCGGAGTCAATAGAGAGGAGGTGGTCATTGTACACTTGCAGCAAGGCAGACACTGTGTGCTATGATAAGCCTTAAAAGCTGACTGACATCTTTCCAAGATGTTGGACTGTTATCGGTTGGGCAGCAGTTGAGTAACCTTCCTTGGACAGGAAGTTTAGAAATAGGTCTGTAGTTACGAGGCAAGGTAGGGTCTCTGTTTGGGTTTTTTTCAGGAGGGGCCGGACCACTGCGTACTTGAAACAGAACCCGTAGCCATGGAGCTGTTGAAAGCAGAGAGGATGCTGGGAATGGCTATATCAAGGACATCCTTCAGGAGGGCAGTAGGGACAATGTGATGGGGCAGGTTATATGTTTCATGATGGAAACCATCTTTGTAAGGGTGGGTAGCATGATCATTTGGAGCAGCCCAATTTAGAAGGACTGACCAGTGAGACAGCTAAGTCACAAATGTGTGCATATGTGTGTGTGGGGGGGGGGTTATGTTCATTCTGATATCCTCAACTTTGCGAATGAAAAACTAGGACTCGTACTGTCACCTGGTTTGTGATATTTTGGTGGGATGAATCTTGCGACGTGCAACAGAAACGCGAGGGTTTTTAATGGGCGACAAACACAATCTGTTCACAACTCAAAGTGTGTATCATCTTGCCCCATGTCAGACAATTGCGCCTTAACATCACCAGTTTTGGATAAACTTGCTTGAATGAATTCTGATTTCAAGGCACTTTTCCATTGTGCTTTACCTAGTGAAGTGGGGGAAAGCCTAACTTTCGAAATTGGTATTAGTGTAACGTAAAATCACGTTCAGCTGGCACATCGACTCCTACAACCTCCTCCGGGACGTCCTTTCAGAACTCCCCATTAGAAAGTAACTGCACCCTACACCAGGGATGGGCAACATGATCCAGAAAGGGCCGGTGTGGGTGCAGGTTTTTTTTTCTTCTTTCAACCAAACAGTTACACACCTGAGTCTACAAGTCAAGATCTTTAGCAAAGACTGTTGGATGACTAATAGAATCAGGTGTGTAACTGCTTGCTTGGAACAAAGACCTGCACCCACACCGGCCCTTTCTGGATCATATTTTCCCATCCCTGCCCTAGACCATTTTAGTGTGTTTCCTGACATCTACAGGTTAAAAACCATGTAAAGGTTAAAACACGACAGGCTGGTCTTGGTGCTCTGTGATATTAGCATAGCAGGATGAACACAGCTGCAGATTATTACAGTAACAATGGATCTGGATGTAGGTATGACAAAGAATCAGCACTGACAGTACTGCTGACAATTGTTAGTACTGGTTTTGTCTGGCTTCCGGTCTATCTGTCAGTGCTGATAAATCCAACAGATCCATTGTTAATGTGACTAGCTGCAGCCATGTTTATCCTGCTATGCCAACATCACAGAGTACCAACACCAGCCCGCCATGTTTTACCGTTCACATGATTTTTAACCAGTAGATACCAGCAAGCTAACTGAAATGGTCTAGGGTTTAGTTACTCTTTAAATCCTTATAGCTCACCCAGAATACTGTTGCTGACCTTGTCTTCGACCTCAAAATATTCACATTATACTTCCCCGCACCCCTTCCACTGGCTGGTAGTGATGGTTCATATTCAGGGTTAAAACCCTAGGTAACACTTTAGTATGGGGAACATAAAAAACACTTAATTACTAGTGAATTAGTAATGATCAAGATGTCACTTTAGTATGGGGAACATATTCTAAGTAACAAAAACTTAATTACTAGTGAATTAGTAATGATCGAGATGTCACTTTAGTATGGGGAACATATTCTAAGTAACAAAAACTTAATTTACAGTAATTTAACACTATGAACACTTGTAGTTTTGTGTTTTGTTATGTAAGAACAGACCATCTTCATTAAGTGTTAGTAAGGGACGATAACTCTTCTTGTGGTACTACCACCTTATAAAGGCCATACTAAGCAAAGCATATTGAGATGGTACTACTAATAAGCAATACTTCTGAGGTTATAGAGGGAAAACTCATAGTTAATGGCTTACTGGTTGTATAATAAGGCCATGCAGAATAAGGCATTAATGAGTACGTAATAATGACCAATTAAGAGCCAATATGTTGCTAATTTGCATGCTAATAAGCACCTAATTAATGGTGACTATGTTCCCCATACTCAAGTGTTACCCTGATTTTTACTAGAATTTAGAAAAAAATTAAAACTTTCATAATTAAATTTTAGATGTACCCATTGATTATGTCCTATGGACTGTTTGGGGGCATTTTAGCTTTGTAGCCTATATATTGCTGCCGCACCGGATTACATTATATCAATGAGGATATAGTCACCCTGGATTGGCTGAGGAATGGACAAAGCTCACAGACAAGAAAGTGAATAACTGTATAGAGGTGTAGTATTTAGTCTACCAGGTGAGGTTTGGGTAGGTGAACCAAAACGCAACTTCCCCTGATTCCCAAGTTCAAAAAGAGTTAAGAGGCAGATTCAGGGCTATAGGGTAGATTAAACATTCCTAATTGCTGACCTACCCTTTGAGCTGAACATACTGAGGGGTTTTACTCTGTATTTCACTATCATTCGCTTTGACCTCTCATATCACCACATACAGTGTAATAAGCTGGATGCCATTTTGTTTGTCCCAGGAGTGGAATCACCATTGATGTACAGCACATTAGCATCATGTGGCTAAGTACAACATTATATCAAATAAACATGTTACTAGGAGTTGTCTAGTTGTTGTCATTTGTTAATTGGGGGGTACAGTGGCCCGGTGGTTAGCGCCGTCACCTCACAGCAAGAAGGTCCTGGGTTCGAATCCCAGGGTCGTCCAACCTTGGGGGTCATCCTCTGTGTGGAGTTAGCATGTTTCCCCCTGTGACTGCAGTGGGTTTTCTCCGGGTGCTGCGGTTTCCCCCACCCCCAGAAAGGTCAGAAAGACATGCATGTTAGGGTTAATACCGCTGTCTGTGCCCCTGACCGAGGCGTGGCAAGACGAACCGGAGTTGGTTCCCGGGTGCTGCACGGCGGCTGCCCACTGCTGCTAGCTAGGATGGGTCACGGTTAAAGGCAGAACAGTATTTCCCCACGGGGATCAATAAGTATTTCAAAAAAAAAACATTCCTGGGACAATGCATCCTTGGGATCATATCCCATTGCAGAAGCTCAGCCCCATGACAGATGTCAGTGCACATATCACTTGATGTAAAGAAGACCCATATGTAAATTTAGCACAAAAAGTAAGGAAATGTGTGTTTGGTCGATTATGTCTTTGTTGTAACGATGCTTCTTGGCAATAAATCTTATATCGGGCAGCTGGTTGTCAGCACCTGGGGTAGCAGAAGCTCAAAACAAGAGTCAATAGCAGCAGCAAAATAAGCTGTTTGGCATTGGCAGAGAAGATTTGGCAAATGTTTCATGGGCACAACCCACATACTCAGCTCTGCTGCTCATCCCACAAGTGCACGTTCTTTAAAAATGTGGCGCCATTCAAAAGGGAAATAAACAGGCTTTCCAACGATATAAGATTTATTGCCAAGAAGCGTTGGTACAACAAAGGCATCATCTACCAAACACACATTTCCTTACTTTTTGTGCTAAGTATATATATATATGTGTGTGTGTGTGTGTGTGTGTGTGTGTGTGTGTGTGTGTGTGTGTGTGTGTGGGTGTGTGTGTATATATATATATATATATATATATATATATGGCATGCCATAGATGGTGATTTTGCTCACCAACAACAAGAGGCTGGTAACAGGATGGCCAATTAAAGCCAGACGCTAACCCACTCACAATATTGGCAAACCCAGCGGTTCCCAACTCCCTGCTGGGGGCCATGGTTCTACTAATTTTCTAATCTGTTTGGTAGTAAATTACATTTAACCACTGGGCACGGTGTCACAACGGTCATAATTGGGAACTCTTTTTTTTTCTTTGAAAATGTTCCCCCTTTTCTCCCCAATTTGTATCCAGCCAATTAGCCCGGGGAGGGCTGCAGACTACCACATGCCTCCTCCGGTACATGTGTGGAGTTGCCAGCCACCTCTTTTCAGCTGACAGTGAGGAGTTTCGCCAGGGGGACGTAGCGCATGGGAGGGTCACGCTATTACCCCCAGCCCCCCCCAAAAAAAAGGTGCCTCGAGGAGACGCTAGTGCAGCGACCAGGACTCATACTCAAATCCGGATTTGAGTCGAGTCTGTATCCATTTGTGTCTGTAGGGACGCCCAACCAAGCCAGCGTTAACACAGGGATTCGAACCGGCGGTCCCTGTGTTGGTGGGCAACGGAATAGACCGCCACGCCACCCGGACGCCCCCCTTAACTGGGAACTTTTTAGGCCCGGAATAACAGGTGAACCGTTAAACGTTCTGGCAGAAGTGAAAACCAGGGGCAGGAGGGGCCCTGGGGACGGGAGGTGAGGGATGGGGTAGTAAAAGCTCAGAAACAACAAAGGTTACGGTTGTGAAACGTAGGGTCTTTAATCAGATAATGGGTACGTTGGTGCTCCGTCACCGCACTGAACATTAGCGGAGAGAGGGGAGAAGGAACACGCTCTCCCGGGCCTCGACACCAGAACGAATGGCTTTCAGTAACCCGTCCGGTCCACTCAAGGTTTTCACACAAGACCAGCGACGTGGTGTTTCTGCTATTTTATTTCACTTTTCGGGAAAGTTCAGAAACGTTAAATGATAAATGTGCTGGGGGTGGCTCGTCCATCCATTAGGCCGCACCCAGTCTGAATCCCACGCTGGCAGCATTTGCGTCAAAGACGGATGATGGCTCCGTGCACCTCTCTGGCCTCGGTACTTCATCTGTGTGTTTTCCCGAGGTGCCATTCTTCACCTCCTTAATCCATTATGCGGCACATTTTGGAGAAGGCTTTTAATGTTTGATAAAAAGGTTCGTTTTAATGTTGTTTTTTTTTTCTTTTTCTTAATTTGTTGACCCTTAATTTCACTTGAAAGATTTCCCGTTTGGCATTTTCCATTGTTGCTTTCTTAAGGTGCAACAGCTGCAATGCAATTTTGCCCGGCTTGCAGCCGAAGGTCGGCTTTTAAAAGGTTTTCCATAATTGAAAAGGTCAGTACACGAGGCACCGCAAGAGCAGTCCTGGAAAATAAAAGGGACACATAAAAACATTTAATTGAATGGTAGTTTTCTAATAGAGACGTGTGTGCCGCTGGGTTTCTGCATGCACCTGAGGTTGTGTGTGTGTGTGTGTGTGTGTGTGTGTGTGTGTGTGTGTCCGGGGTTTTCCGAAAAGCTGCCGGCACGTGTCCAGGTGTGTGTGTTGCACGCAGGGGTTTGAGCGCGTGCATGCGTGCTCACACTCTTTGTAAGGCTTAGGACTCGGGTTTCAGGTTAGAATCAGGTTTAGGTTAAGGTCAGGGTAAGGGTCAAGGTTGGGCATGTAGCGGTCAGTGGCGGCTGGCCAGTACAGGGCGCCGGGGCGCCGCCCCCTTCAAATATCAAGAGATGAAAATCTACTTACACATGTGAAATATAATTTAGTTGTATGATGCAAATAATGAAATAGAAGCGTTTTTAGTCTGTCAGCGCCTGTCAGCAGCGTTAAATATTGGTTCCAATGGTATTCTGGTTGGTTTCTGTCTGAATACATATACTTCCTGTCTGAATACATATACTTCCTGTCTGAATACATTTACTTCCTGTCTGAATACATATACTTCCTGTCTGAATACATTTACTTCCTGTCTGAATACATGTACTTCCCGTCTGAATACATATACTTCCTGTCTGAATACATACACTTCCTGTCTGAATACATATACTTCCTGTCTGAATACATTTACTTCCTGTCTGAATACACATACTTCCTGTCTGAATACATATACTTTCCGTCTGAATACATATACTTCCTGTTTGAATACATACACTTCCTGTGTGAATACATATACTTCCTGTCTGAATACATATACTTCCCGTCTGAATACATACACTTCCTGTCTGAATACATATACTTCCTGTCTGAATACATATACTTCCTGTCTGAATACATATACTTCCCATCTGAATACATATACTTCCTATCTGAATACATTTACTTCCTGTCTGAATACATATACTTCCCGTCTGAATACATATACTTCCCGTCTGAATACATATACTTCCTGTCTGAATACATATACTTCCTGTCTGAATACATATACTTCCTGGGTGAGAGGCGCTAGCCTAACCTCAAACTTGTGGTGAGCAGGTGACCCGAGGCTGCTGTCTGATTGGCTTCTTCAGGTTTTCCAGGGGGCGCAGTTGTGTGCCGCCCCAGACACGCCCACTTTTATCGGCAGCGAATTGGTGTTGTTGTAATGCTTTACGATTGGACAGCTCTCGTGGCTGTCAGTCATGTTCCCGCCCACCACCACGCCTCGTCTCGACTGTCAATCATCCAGCGTTTACGAACCCTGGTAAAAGCTAGAGGCTACATCGTCCTTCTTAATAACCCTGCGGCTGTGTGGACAATAAAGCAGCTGTCAGGTGTGCTGCGCCGAGGTACGTTGCGCCCCCCCCCACAAAAATGTTTAGCAGCAGCCGCCACTGCTGGTGATGGTGGTGAAGGTTAAGGGCTAAGGGAAGGAATGTAGTCAGTGAGGGGGTCCCCACGAGTATAGAAGGATAGCGAAACGTAGTGTGTGTGTGTGTGTGTGTGTGTGTGTGTGTGTGTATTTATGTGGGCCGCTCCCTCCACTACCCGGAGCTGTGGCTAGGGGGTGCACTGTGGACACGGAGTGTTACGAGCAAGCGAGGAGAGAGAGAGGAGAGAGAGAGAGTGTGTGTGTGTGTCTTGGTGTGTGTGTGCGTGCGTGCGTGTGCGTGCGTGTGTGTAATGTATTCCTGCCTGTGGCTGGGCTGGTCACATGGGGAGAGCAGCCTGTTTAAAACAGCCTCGGCTCGCCTCAGTCGGAGCAGTGCGAGACACGGAGACAGACACACTTACATGCGCTCTCTCGCTCTCTCGCTCCCCGTCCTGCCTGTCAGTCTGCCTCTCTCGCTCCCTCACCCTCTCTCACCCTCACCCTCACCCTCTGCCTCGCTCTAACACACATGCACACCGCGCCCGCCTGCACACACACGCACGCACACGCACGCACACACACGCACACACACGCAACAACTTTCCTCCGTCGGTCTGACGGACACCGGGATAGGCGCGCGCTCTCTCCCCCCCCCCCGGCTGCGGAGGTGAAGAGGATAAGGAGTGACAGATAAGGGGGAAAAAAGAAGGGAAGAGGAGGAGGAAAAGAGAAGGAGAGCTTTGCCCAGTGAGTAATCTTTTTCTTCTTCTTCTTCTTCCATGTCGCCGCTATCGCCGCATCTTTTATTTATTTATTTGTTTGTGTCCAACTCTCGGTCTGCGCTCCCGGCGCGGCTGCGCCGCCGCACAGGGCTGGGAAGTGTGCGGCGGCGCCGGATGGAGAAAGTGTAACAGAAAGAGGGGAGGGGGGGGAGAAAAGGAGGGATGACAGAACGGAGGTGCAGTTATTAGGATGTGGGGATACATATATGTAGCCGGCGGTGTTGTGTGTGTGTGTGTGTGTGTGTGTGTGTGTGTGTGTGTGTGCCCCCCCCCCCACCCCGTGTGTCCGTCTACGGAGAGCTAATGTCATTAATTAGCGCCGTGCGCCTGGAATGAGAGGAATGCCATTGAGCGGAGCTGCAAAAAAAAACGGGGTTTGAGTCTCGGACTCCCGCGCGTGTGCGTGTGCGCGCGCGCCGCGCGCCGGCTTCATTGTAGCGGAGAAGGGCAGGCTGGCTTGTAGAGCGGATTCGCGGAGAGACACACACACACACACACACACACACACACTCTGGTTCGGCTGTGATTAATAGAAACGCCATTGATATGGAGATGGCTGAACACTCCGGACCGGGAATGTGAGTGATGTGTGCAGAGGGAGGGAGGGTGGAGGGGGGAGGAGGATGGGGGGGGGGTCCTCCCTCTCTCTCTCTCTCTCTCTCTCGCTAATGCGTGTCAATGTCCTTTACTGTTTGTTCGTTTTCTCCCCTTCTTTCCTCCGTCAGCGCTGCACCCTCATCCCCTCCTTTCCCCCATTCTCTCTCTCTCTCTCTCTCTTGCTGTCTCGCTCTCTCTCTCAAACACTCTCCACTTCTTCTCTATACATTTCAGACTCGCTCGCCGTCTCTTCTCTCATTTAGTTTTCAACTCTTTCTTTTTTCTTCTTTTCTCCCCCCCCCCCCCCCGGTGTCAGTGTTCACCGGAAATGGATGCAGATATATTGTCTTGGTACAGGATGCAAAGCGATGTCCTCTACTCTTTAATTAGGCTGTAATCCGTTTTTTAATTTCTCCTGTATCTGTTCTTATCCACCTCTCTCTCTCTCTCCCTCCCTCTCTCTCTCTCTCTCTCTCTCTCTCTCTCTCTCTCCCTCTCTCTCTCTCTCTGCCCATGCTGGTGCGCACTGGATTCTTCAGTTACGTTGGAGAGAGTGAAAGGGGAGAGAGACACAGCGAGAGAAAGAGGGAAAGAGAGAGGATCTTTGGGGGGGCGGGGGGAGATGGGAGGGAAAAGACGGAGGACTGAAGGAGAAAGTGTAGTGAAGGAGGGGTGTGCCCAACAGGGGTGGTGGTGGGGGGGGTGAGGGGCATTCAAAAGGCTGACACTGGCTTGGACAATTAGCCCGGGGAGTCGGTCCTGGACTCCTATTCTGAAGGGGGGGTTTGGCCCCGGGGTCCCGGGCACCGGGTCACAGGATTCCTTGACCCTCCCTGTCGACAGGCAGGCATGGGAGCCATTATCACAGCCTGATTGATTAGCAGTGAGCGGAAATCCCCTGTCTCACCTCCCTGCACAGAGAGACGGGCGCTTTTTGTCCTTTTGCTGCCGCTGCTGGGTTTTAATGACTGGCTGACTGACTGGCTGACTGACTAAATGACTGAATGAATGCCTGGCTGAGTGAATGACCGACTGGCTGGCTGACTGACTGACTGAATGACTGAATGAATGACTGAATGAATGCCTGGCTGAGTGAATGACTGACTGGCTGACTGAATGACTGAATGCCTGGCTGACTGACTGACTGACTGGCTGCCTGAATGACTGAATGCCTGGCTGACTGACTGACTGACTGACTGGCTGCCTGAATGACCAGCTGGCTGAACAACTGATAGACGAACTTGTGGACTGGATGACTGACTGAACAACTGCCATACTTACTGACTGAACAACTATCTAACTGAACGACTGACCAAATGACTGACTGACTGACTTACTGGCTGAATGACTGACTGAACAAGTTACTCACTCAATTATTGAACGACAGATTAAGCAAATGATTGATTGACCGATGGACAGTGGACTGAACGACTGATACTGACAGGTGGACTGTCTGACAGCCTGAACGACTGACTGCACGACTGACGGGCAGACTTGTGGACTGAAGGACTGACATGACTGGCAGGTGGACTGTCTGACAGCCTGAACGACTGACTGTACGACTGACAGGTAGACTTGTGGACTGAATGACTGACATGACTGGCAGGTGGACTGTCTGACAAACCGACTGACTGCCTGAACAACTCACTGTACGACTGACGGACAGACTTGTGGACTGAATGACTGACATGACTGGCAGGTTGATTGACTGACTGACTAAATGGTTGAGAGACAGATAGACAGACGGAATAATTGACTGACTGACTGAGTGAGTGACTAAATGATTGACTGACTGACAGATGGACGGATGGATGGACTGAGTAACTGGCTGGCTGGTGGACTGAACGACTGACTGACTGAATGTTAACTCTTTCTCCTTTTCTTGTCATTTATGAAGATCTGACACCCTGCTCTCTGTCTGTCTGTCTGTCTGTCTGTCTCTGTCTCTTGCTCACTGTCTCTCTCTCTCTGTCTGTCTCTGTCCATCTCTGTCTGTCTGGCTGTCTGTCTTGTCTGTCTTGTCTGTCTTGTCTGTCTCTCTCTCACTCTGTCTCACTTTGTCTCTCTCTCTCTGTCTGTATCTCTGTCTGTCTGCCTGTCTGTCTTTCTCTCTCTCTTGATCTCTGTCTGTCCATCTGTCTTGTCTGTCTGTCTGTCTGTCTCACTTTCTGTCTCTCTCTTTCTGTCTGTCTGTCTGTCTCTCTGTCTCTTGCTCGCTGTCTCTCTCTCTGTCTTTTTGTCTTTGTCCGTCTCTCTCTCTGTCTGTCTGTCTTGTCTTTCTCGCTCTGTCTCTCTCTCGCTCTGTCTCTCTCTCACTCTGTCTCTCTCTCTCTTGCTCTCTGTCTGTCTCTGTCTGTCTGTTTGCCTGTCTGACTGTCTCTCTCTTGCTCTCTGTCTGTCTGTCTTGTCTGTCTGTCTGTCTGTCTTGTCTGTCTGTCTGTCTCTTTCTCTCTCTCTCTCTCTCTCTCTCTCTCTCTCTCTGTCTGTCTCTCTTTGTCTGTCTGTCTGTCTGTCTCTCCAGACCGGGGGAGTTTAGCGGGGTGTTTAGCCCGGCTCACGGCTGATCAAAGTGGAGTATGTCAGACTGGGCTTAGCCTAGCTGCTACTAATGGAGCACCATTTTCATGCCTAGTTGGTGGTGGAGCGGGGGGGGGTGTTGCGGTGGAGGGTGCGGGTGGTGTATGTGTGTGTGTCTGTTTGTGTGTGTGTTTGTGTGTGTTCGTGTGTGTGTGTGTGTGGCGGGGGGCTTTACAAACAGAGACTAATAGCATTAAACAAGAGAAAACAGACGGAAAGACTTAAAAGTGGAAATAGATAGGGTAGTCGTTTACAGAGAAAGAAAGAAAGAAAGAAAGAAAGAAAGAAAGAAAGAAAGAAAGAAAGAAAGACTTCACAGTAAAAAAAAAACACAGAAGAAGACAGGCAGCAAAACAGGCAGCAAGAACAGCAGAGTCCACCAAGAAAGAGTGACAGAGTGACAGACAGACAGACAAGAGACACCGTCAGTCAAAACACCAGACAGATGAGAGTAGACAAATTCCATTTATTTGTGTAGCCCAATATCACAAATTATAAACTTGCCAAAACAAATTACAAAGGAAGCAGGAAAGAGACAAGGAAAGACAGACAGACAGACAGACAGACAGACAGACAGACAGACAGAGAGAAGACAGTTTAGCCGGTGTGTTTGTGTGCAGGGACCTGCACCGGCAGGGCGTACAGTTTAGACCAACACAGGATCGCTCCCACACATGGTTTGGTTTTACTCTGGAAACAACACCAGACGGGAAGAGGACTCTGCATGTGTGTGTGTGTGTGTGTGTGCACGCGTGTGCGCGCGTGTGTGTGTGTGTGTGTGGTGTGTGTGTGTGTGTGTGTGTGCGCGCGTAGTATTGTGTGCGTGTTTGTTTCTATACCAGTATGCCGCGCACAGGACAGGAGGGCATCATGCAAACGACATATTGATTTTTAATGGACTGTCTAGACATGCTGGTCCATGATCTTGAGCCTGCAGGTTTTATTTGTTTACAAGGAATTTTTGAGAACAAAGGGAAAGAAATAACATTTTAATTAATAGGGAATTATTTTGTTTACAAAATTGCCTGAAGTAAATTAATACATGGTGCATCCTTGTGCGTCCTCAGTGGCTGGGTTCGGTTTAATACGTTAAAAAAAAAGGGGCTATTGCAGGGTCTATTTGTCTCCGGTGAGAGGTTTGGATGGCAGAAAGGCAGGGACCGCCGACATGATTGGTGAGTGACTTTGCTGCAGAGTAGACGAGGGAAAATTAACAGCAGCATAGTGATGTTGTGTTCCAGCTGATAATCAATCAGCCAACCAATTAATCAGACAATCAAACCGAATTTAT
>JAJHIY020001347.1:100000-110000 GCA_022114975.2 Lampris megalopsis | reverse complement strand
TGGGCCACTTCAGGGTCACATCCAGATTACTGGTTGCCCAGAGCACCGCATCTTTGCCAACAAAGGCCCACATTTTATTTGGCATATTTGGGCCATAACTGCTGTTATACATGTGGGCCACTTCAGGCTCACATCCATTTTGTCAGGGCCAGAAGAAGGCCACCAGTGCCGCATCATTGCCCGAAGTGGCCTACATCCGGATGCTATCTGGGAATGAGTTTAGTTTGAGGTTTTTTGCAAATGTTATTATCATTAAATGTCATGGCAACGTAAATGGCAACTACAGTTGAAGTGATTATACTTAGGTGTAAATTAAGTTTAAGATGATTTGGCGGTTACGTTTAGTGTAATGTTAGGTACCAGGTAAGTTTAGGTAGTGGTTAGGGTTAAAAGTTCCAACTTGCCACAAGAGCGGTCTTAAACGTAAGTTGTGTAGACAACAAATAAATGTAGACAACAAATAAACATACACGGTGGATCAGCTATCGAAAGTAGTAGTAGTAGTAGTAGTAGTAGTAGTAGACAGTGATTAAAGTTGCAGTTGCTAGTTCAAGCTAAAGCTAAGCCTATGCAATGTGTTGTGGGGGATTACCATAGGGATTACATAGTTGGCCCTGTGATGGCCTGGCGGCCTGTCCAGGGTGTCTCCCCGCCTGCTGCCCCATGACTGCTGGGATAGGCTCCAGCATCCCCCCGCTTGAGATAAGCGGCTTGGATAATGGATGTGATGGATAGATGTTTTCCTTGTGTTTTGTTATTGCCAAGTTGCAGACTGAGGCCTAAGCCTCTCTTTTAAAGGACCGTTTCCTTCCATTTGACTTTCAGTTTTCCCGCTCGCCACTAATAAATCCTGAACACGGTGACCCACCTGTAACGCCGTCGAAAAGTATTCAAGAAGCGTTATCCTCAATATTGTCATAGTATATGTAAGTATACATAAGTATACTAGTTGCTTTTTATAAACTACATTAACAAATGAAGAGTACATTTTAAATTACCAGACAACTTAGCATTAGCATTAGCATTAGAGGTGGGAATCTTTCGGAATCTCAGGATTCGATTCGATCTCGATTCTTGGGGTCATGATTCGATTCAAAAATCGATTCTAGATTTGGCACATAGGGGGTGCTAATTTCAGGATGTACTCCAGTCCGCTGTGCGCTAAGAAAGGCGGTGTGGCAAGTCATGGCATGAAAGCAGAGTGAAGTGTGTGTAAGGTTGATTGCAATAATGTGAACACACAAAGGCAAACCCTAACCTTTCTCAGTAAAAAAAACTGACATGAGGGTGTGTTGTACTCCGGCTCAGTTGTCTGGATCACAAATCTGAAGCCTTCCTTGTGGACTACTCTGTAGGGGCGCAGGTCTTTAGAAATGAAACAGGTGATGGATCTAGTTTTTGGGTTGCGTGTTAATGTTGCAGAAGGTCGTTGTTCCACTTCTTTCACCTCTGGGTGATGGCGTATGATGTGAGGCCTAACACATGTAGAGTTCCCCAAATCCTTAACTTTCGTTTTGCAGGTCTTGCATATAGAACGAGTCGTGTCGAGCTCCATCTTCCCGGGAGGTTGCAAAATCCAAAACGCCTGCCTTCAGTGATGAGGGGACTGGCTGAAGTTGTCGCTGCTGCATTTTTAGAAAGTTTGCCAGGAGCTAACGTTAGCAGTGACTGACTAGCCCAGTGTTTCTCAACCCAGTCCTCAAGGACCCCCTATCCTGCAGGTTTTCATTGTAACCCTGCATAGGTAGCCCTGCTTGTACTTACTCGACCAATCATCTCGCAGCACTTAATTATGCAAGGTGCGCAACATCTGACAAAATTCATTGCTGATTGGTTGAATAACTACAGACATGTACCTATTCAGGGTTGCAAAGAAAATATGCAGGATAGGGGTTCCTTGAGGACTGGGTTGAGAAACACTGGACTAGCCACTGTCGTGCTTTCTGGAAGCCGGAGCAGGTGCACGGCAAGTCGACACTGCCAGCAGCGAGAAGGCTGTTTAGGACTAGGATTTTTGGAATTTGTGAATCTGATCAGAATCGTAGAAGATAAGAATTCTTACATGAATCGATCCTCCCCCCACCCCCCACCCCTACCACACCTCTGACGTCTACTAAGGTTAACAGGATGTTATGTAAACTGCATCACTTCCTGTGCTGTTTCCCCCCAGTGTACGTACCAGTTCACCAGTGATTAGAATTGGCAACAGTAAAGAGTCTCAAGTTAGGCTGAACGTGTCACTGCATCTCAAACAGCCTGATTACGTCATTAGTAACAATTATAAAATGATCTTTGACCATAAAAACGCTATCTCAGGGAGCGCCGAGGTCAGGTGGTGGCTACGTTTAGGGACAATGTTAGGTTGTGGTTACTAGCCATCCTCATCGTGTTGAACAAGGGAAACGTTTGATGATCTTCATCATTTCCGAGGAAAAAAAAGTCTCTGAATCAATTAACACTTGCTTCTTTGACCACTAGAGGCACTTGAGCATCAGTTACAGACGCTCTCATGAAGTCGAAGTCAGTGACTTTAAAAATCGACCCATATAGTATTAACTTACATAGGACGGCCAGCCTCGGAGAGGAGGAGTGATGAAGAGGAAGGTTGAGAAAAGGACTCATTGTAAAAAAAAGAAAGAAAGAAGGGACGAGCTCATTTTATCTTGTTTTAAATGCGTTTAAAGTAAAGTTTTCTCACCCCATGTTTGTGTGATTGTTTTAAGAAGATAAACTTGTTCCATGATAAAATGACTTATCACGAGGCATTTCTACTAGAGAGGAAAACATCTTAAAACCGGAAATCTGATTAAATATGATCTTTCATTTTTAAGAGAAAATGTCCCGAAGCATCACATGATCACTAGTGCACTTTCTTAAAATGAGTAAACATATCTTCCAGTCGGGTGATTTTAATAGTGGCATCTTGTTAGAAGCATTATGAGACTTAAAACAAGACACAACACAGTGATGAGCTTGTCATTTCTTGCAGTACCTGAATAGAAAAGCAGAAGAAATGGAGGGGAAGACGACGAATGACCGAGACGTGAACCAAGCTGGAAATAGAGGCGCTGAGCTGAGAGTACATGTAAAGGGGCCAGCAGCTTGCATGGTGGTGGTGGAACGAGGAGAGGAGGAGCAGGAATGGTTGCAAAGACTTCCGGCAGGAGGGAGAAGAGAGAAAAAAAATTGAGTGGCAAAGGGGAGACAGGGGAAGGAGAGCGCAAGGAAAAGGGAGGTCAACGGAGGCTAACAACATTATAACCAGGTGTGATTGAGGTCAGACAGAAGAAGAGAGCAGAGGTAAGAGAAAGTGAAGGAAGACTATAAAGGAGAGGGGACGTGAGTAAAACCAATTGTGAGAGAGCGAACAGAAAGAGGAGCACTGCTTGAGGAGGAGGCGTGGCCGGCGACGGGCGGAGTGCTCTGAAAACGTGCAGTGTCTGGACACTGAACACACTGTCAAAATGTAATCAGTAACATGTACAGTTTGCATCATTCAAAAAGAGTAATTTATTCGGATTACATTCAGATTACATCTTCAAAAGACGTGAAACAGCTATCATTAATATTGTAACGACCACAGATGACTAGACTCGCTAGCCGGTTAGCTAACGGGCCAGATCCTTTAGATCAGTGTTTCTCGACCCAGTCCTCAAGGAACCCCTATCCTGCAGATTTTCATTGTAACCCTGCATAGGTAGCCCTGCTTGTACTTACTCGACCAATCATCTCGCAGCACTTAATTATGCAAGGTGTGCAACATCGGACAAAATTCATCGCTGATTGGTTGAATAACTACAAACAGGTACCTATTCAGGGTTGCAAATAAAATATGCAGGATAGGGGGTCCTTGAGGACTGGGTTGAGAAACACTGCTTTAGATGGTCAGCGCAGTCGCCTGTGGTGCGGGGGATTGTAGCGAATTCAGGGGGCAGCCGGGAACTGCCGCCGCAGCCCGGAAGCGAATCCGGGTCGTCCGCACCACGGGTGACTGCGCTGACCAGTCAAATAAAGCAGTGGTCATCAACCCCGGAGAGCTACCGTCCTGCTGGTTTTCACTCCGACCCTAATTTGACACATCTGATTCAATTAATCCAGGTCTTGGTAAGTAGGTAACCAATAGAATCGGGCGTGTTAAATTAGGGTTGGGGTGGAAACCGGCAGGATGGTAGTTCTCCAGGAGTGGGGTTGGTAACCACTGAACTAAAGGGTCTGACCCTTTAGCCAACCGGCTAGCGAGTCTACTCATTCATGTTCGTTACACTACCCCCGTCCTTCGGGAAGCGTGTTCCCGCGCTTCAGCATATCAGCTCTCTCACGCCTCTCTCACGCCTCTGACGGCCTCACGGTCTCAACATCCCACTTCTGACACCAATATAGCGAATTCAGGGGGCAGCCGGGATTCGCCGCCGCAGCCAGGAAGCGAACCCGGGTCACCCGCACCAGTCAACTAAATGGTCCGACCTGTTAGCCAACCGGCTAGCGAGTCTACTCGTTCATGTCCGTTACGATATTATTAATTGTTGTTCATCCCTCGGTGTTACTGGTATCTCCGTGTCCTCATGTGTCGACCATCTGACAATTACAGCTGATCTCTACCGATGAGCACGCAGGAGGAAACGTGCACGAGATGATTTGAAAGTAGTTCATAGTTGTTTTGGTTTTTTTAAAATATATTGCGTCATTACTTTTAATGAGGAGCAGAGTAGATGCCGAGGCATGTAAGTGTCACCATGGGGGCTTTTCCGTTGACCTCATCTCGCTGGAGTTATTATCAATATGAGCATGGATAAGAGAGACTATGACAGAGAAGTGGACATTTGAACACTGGAACTGTGTGCAGACACACAATACGTGCAACACATACACACGGACACCACATGAATGCCTGCATACAGTAAATCTACTGTGGCGGACTAGATGTTTTCCATGTGTTTTACTATTGCCGAGTTGCAGACTGCGGCCTACGCCTATCTTTCAAAGGTCAGTTTCCTTCCATTTGGTTTGCAGTTTTCGCACTCGCCACCAATAAATCCTGAACACGGTGACCCACCTGTAGCGCCGCCGCTGATTAGGAGGAAAAGTATTCAAAAAGTGTTATTCTCCCTATTTATATAATACATGTAGGAACACGTAAGTATATGTAATCTGAATACTTGTGTTTCATAAGGTAATATGGGCTGCATACAGGTATTTCATCTCTGTTTTCTGGATATTCAATGGAGGTGGAGGTGGCAGAGTTGAAGAGGATAACATTTTCATTGGGATTGATGAAGAAGGATTAGGAGCGAGTATATTAGAGGGACAGCTCAGGTTGGACGGTTTGGAGACAAAGCAAGAGGGACAAGATTGAGATGGTTTGGACATGTGTGGAGGAGAGGTGCTGGGTATATTGGGAGAAGGATGCTGAATATGGAGCTGCCAGGGAAGAGGAGAAGAGGAAGGCCAAAGAGGAGGTTTATGGATGTGGCGAGGGAGGACATGCAGGTGGCTGGTGGGACAGAGGAAGATGCAGAGGACAGGACGAGATGGAAACGGATGATCTGCTGTGGCGACCCCTAACGGGAGCAGCCAAAAGTAGTAGTAGTAGTAGTAGTAGTAGTGGTAGTAGTAGGGGTAGTAGTAGATTCTGAATATGTAATGCAATTACTTGTATTCGCTTATAACCCTACCCTGAACATGACAGATAATTCAGGCTGGGAACTGTGAAACCTCCTGGTGCCGCTATCTGCTGCTGCTATCCGCCATTTGTGGGCACGTCTTCTTGCCGACAGATGAATGGATCTTCTGTCTTTGAACCCAGCTGGATTACAACAAACAAATGGAAATTATTACACGGCTATACCTTATGGAAAATCTGGCTGCGTGCAGGGTTTACCGGCCTGGCTTTTTCTCAAGAAACACCCAAATGAGCATGAAGGATGTCCGGTTAGGGTTAGGGTTAGGAGCTGCATCAGGAGGATGAAAGAGAAGATTTTTTTTTTTTTTTTTTTAGTTTTTCTCCGCAATTGTATCCGGCCAATTACCCCACTCTTCAGAGCCGTCCCCGTCGCTGCTCCACCCCCTCTGATGATCCCTACCACATGCCTCCTCCAATAAATGTGGAGTCACCGGCCGTTTCTTTTCACCTGACAGTGAGGAGTTTCACCAGGAGGACGTAGCACGTGGGAGGATCACGCTATCCCCCCCCCCCCAGGAGGCGCTAGTGCAGCGACCAGGACACATACCCACATCTGGCTTCCCACCCGCAGACACGGCCAGTTGTGTCTGTAGCAATGCCCGACCAAGCCGGAGGTAACACGGGGATTTGAACTGGCGATCCCCGTGTTGGTAGGCGACGGAGTAGACCGCCACGCCAACCAGATGCCCAAGAACAAACTTTTTGACAAAGACATACCACTTTCTGTGTGTGGAAGCATTGAGGAGCTAGTCAGTGTAGCTTGCTACCTGGTCAACTACCAGAATGGATACCGGATGAAGGCATCGGCAGCTCAACGATGAATAACTGCGGACTCACGTCTAAATGATGTTTCACTTTGTGCTTAGTCTGTGCTTGGAAATAGTTTCTAATGAATGTTCTGTAGTTTTGTGTTAAACAGTCGCTTACTAGAACGTAATCATTGAACAGCCTTTGGTTGACATAGCTTTTACAGCTTTTCCTTAAAAAGGTGGTTATTTTCAAATAAAATTGCATCTGACCTCTTTATACCCCCTCCTCCACCACTCGTGAGGAGATGGGCAGTTACACGTTACAAGGGAAGTTGAGAGTTCTGCATTGTTTTACACACCTGGCTAGAGGCATGGTGGTATTAAGAGGAGGCCACACGTAGATGAAGGTAATATATTTATTAAGAATCAATGCTAAGTGTCAGTATAGTGGCCGTTCAAAGAAGAATGTGGTGCAGAGCAGTCTATGGGAAATGCCAAAAAGTGTCAGCGAACCGCCCTCAAACTGCCATGTGGGGGGAAAAAATCCCTTCTCCTTCCCTTCTCTTGGATGAGAATATCCTTCTCAGCAAAACCAACAAAATCACACAAATCCATCCCTGTAAGTAGGAGCTGGCCTTGCACTTGTCAGTAGTATCTATGAGTCTGCTTTAATTTCAGTGTGCCACTGCATTTTCAACTAGCCGCTGTCCACATAGCTCTTTGCATTGAGGCGTTTCATTTCCAGCAGTCTGAAGGGAGGGCTCTCAGTCAGGTTAAGCACCAGACTGTCAGGAGATGACCCTATCTAGGGGGCAGCTGGGTGGATGACGAACCCAAAAGGCCAGCAATTTGTGCTTTTTACTCAGCAGTACTCCAGGATAGTAGCCAGTCCCGGTGCCAGTCCTCTCGTCATTGCAGCCGTTTGAGCCTCTCCCTTTTGAATTCTTTATGCCAGGTTTTCAGCAGAACTCTTCCCTCTGACATGGCATAATTCTCTGAATCGGGAAGAAGTGATTCTTGGCCTCCTGACATGGTGCCTTTCCACAGTGTTGCTCTGCTCCCTGGTTGCAATCTCTACATTCCTTGGCATGTCTAATGTAGTGACAAGTGACTGCAGACTGCACACAAACTGGCAGCTGGTAGGCTCCAGCCTATAGCCATGTACAGGTAGAAGAGGTGGTGGAGGGCCATCTGGGTGGCATACTACAACCCGGCTCACTGGGAATGGATGCTTGTAGGAGATGGGGCTACCTTCCTGAACTGTCCCAAAAGATGGGTCACCCAGTGGGGTGTCCACACTTACCGCCATGGTGGTGATTTGATTGATATACTTTAACGCCCCCATAGGGAAATTACGCTCTGCATTTAACCTATCCTAGTTGTGTAGCTAGGAATAGTTGGCAGCCGCCGTGCAGCGCCCAGGGACCAACTCCACTTCTTCTTCCCATGCAGTGGAATTTATGGATTTTGTTGCACTGAGTGGACTTTGTTGTCAAGTGTTTTTGTTTTGTTTTGTTTTTTGCTTTGTTGTTGGGTTTTTTTGCTTTGTTCTCTCATATTTTTTTTTTGTATGTTGTTTGGTGGTGTCGTTTTTGGTAAATTCGGGACGTGTGTTTTTGTCTGTTGTGTTGCCCTGCTGTGGGCTGGAGGAAACGGAATTTCGTTTCTTTTGTGTAGTCAAGTACACAAAAGAAATGACAATAAATTGTTCCTGATTCCTGGTTGCCGATTCCTGACATGCATTGTCGGCGTTGTCGACACGTCGCCGTCATTTCTCAGAATGGATAAATGCTGACGTGCCGAGCTTGCAGAGCGTGCGGATTACGTGGTGCAACTGAGCTATACGCTAGAATCAAAGTTAATATTCGACGTGTACTGTAGATTGGTGCCGTCATGCGTGTTTTTAAGCTGTACTGTAGTGACTGCATATTCAGTCAGGTCTCACGTTTGAATCCGTTGTATGTCTCCTTTCACCTGTTACTCTGCGCCCCTCCTGTATCAGCACTCCTGGCAACCCTTCCTGAAATATCACGCAGTCGTCCTCCAGTCATGTCCCGCATCTCAAGACAGCAGCCCCTGGCGTCGCGGTCCATGACTTTGCCCCCTGGCTTCTGCACTTGGGTCCGAGGATGGCGACGGCTGTTTACCAACGCACAGTGGCGCAGTGGTTAGTGCGGTGGCCACACAGCAAGAAGGTCCTGGGTTCGAGCCTAACCTTGGGGTCGTCCTCTGTGTGGAGTTTGCATGTTCTCCCCGTGTCTGCGTGGGTTTCCTCCGGGTGCTCCGGTTTCCTCCCACAGTCCACAGACATGTAGGTCAAGTGAATCGGCCGTACTCCATTGTCCTTAGGTGTGACTGTGTGTGTGGGCCCTGTGATGGCCTGGCGGCCTGTCCAGGGTGTCTCCCCACCTGCCGCCCAATGACTGCCGGGATAGGCTCCAGCATCCCCGCGACCCTGAGAGCAGGATCAGCGGTTTGGATAATGGATGGATGGATGGACTTTCTCACCTGTCACTCCAACAACAGAGAAGACAACAAAATGTGGTTTATGCTTCATTATCATAATTATAATCAAGATTAAAGTTTCGAACCCCTTAATGGCAGGCGCCTAAGCGCAGGAGTTCAGGTAGCGTACCATAAATTAATTAGCGCTCCTTCAGCAGCTGCATCTGCAGGTCTGCTCTTTAGGAGGAGAGAGGAGAGAGGAGGAGGAGGAGGAGGGATCCCCCTCATGTATGTTCACTTAAACACCCTTTAATTGCCCATATTTGCATGAGAATCCGCGCTTTGTTCTCTGGCGAGCTTCGTTATCTGTCATGTCTCCTCTGTCTCCGGCCCGCTTTGATTTATCCCCCTCTTCTCTTCGGCACTCTGCGCTCGACGGCGTTTGCCGAGCGTTGCGTGTTCCCGCCAGACTGTGTTTAACTGATATATGTATATGCACTCTAGCGCTCGAATCCTCAGGAGGATACACTCTCAAGCTATTTAACTGACAATATTTGTTTCCTTTGTAAAGCGTGATTCGGTCCTGATTTATTCCAGATGACTGGACTATAACGGGGGAGGGGGGGGGACCACACTGGCGTGCCCCTCCCCACCCTCTCGGCCCGCTAAACTGACAATATTATCCCTCTTTTCAGAGCGTGGTTTACTCACGATGTCTGTTTGTGTACAAGCCCCCCCCGGAGCCCCGCCCCCCCACCCCGCAGCCTCGCCCACTCGGTCATTTAGCTTTCTTATCCGGCACTGTTTGCACTGGACGGTGTTGGCCTTCCCTGGATGCTTATTAGCGTTGTCTGGGTACGTTTAGGCGCGTACCCCTCTAACACATACGCACACACATATGCACACACACGTACACACACGTACACACACGTACACACACGTACTCACACATACACACACGTGCACAAACACAGAAACATGCACAGACTGACGTCCAGCTCAGCACTTATAGCCAACAGTATTTGTTCTTCGGGGGAGAAGGAGCGAGAGAGAAGGAGCGAGAGAGAGAGGGAGCGAGAGAGAGAGGGAGCGAGAGAGAGTGTGTGTGTGTGTGTGTGTTTTTGTG
>JAJHIY020001347.1:62500-95000 GCA_022114975.2 Lampris megalopsis | reverse complement strand
TTCCAAACACTCTGTTGTGAAGACCCCAAGATCATTTTTGGGAGATGCAATAGATGAGGTGAGCGGTATCGGTGGTGGTGTGTGACTGGTAGCGGCATGCTACATGAACGCTAACACGTTGCTTGCGTGAACAACAGAAGCTGTTGTGTTTACCTTGACAAGACGATAAGAAACGTGTGTAAGTGCTTTTTGATGAAGTTTCTGGTTGTGTTGGTATCATAAATAGTGTTTCTTTCGCCTAATTACTATAAGGTTTGATATGACATGTGACAGAATGATTGTATCATAGTGTAAACTACTAATAAGACACGTTAGCCCCTAGCTAACGGGTCTGACCCTTTAGCCGAGCGGTTAGTGATGTCGCCTTGTGGTGCAGTACACCCCGTATCGAATCCCGCACCGGGCAAGAAAATAACCGGTTACATTGGTGGCAGCGGTGGGATCCGGAAGTGTGCAGATCCTCAGAAGTCTCTTCGGAGCGCGGGAAGAACAAAGCGCGAGGGCGCGCTTCCGGGGAGGGTGACGACTGTAAACTACTAATAAGACACGTTAGTCCCTAGCTAACGGGTCTGACCCTTTAGCCGAGCGGTTAGTGATGTCGCCTTGTGGTGCAGTACACCCCGTATCGAATCCCGCACCGGGCAAGAAAATAACCGGTTACACTAGCTAGCTAGCCAGTAACGTTAGCTTGCTAACTTAGTGTAAACTACTAATAAGACACGTTAGCCCCTAGCTAACGGGTCTGACCCTTTAGCCGAGCGGTTAGTGATGTCGCCTTGTGGTGCAGTACACCCCGTATCGAATCCCGCACCGGGCAAGAATATAACCGGTTACAGTATCATAGGACAGCTAACACTTATAGCCCCCTGGTGGACCTGAACACGTTACACTACCATGGATGCCCTGACACGCGAAGTAAACCGGCGTATTAATGTTGTAGCGGCCACGGATGAATAGACTCGCTAGCCCTTGGCTAACAGGTCGGACCCTTTAGTTGACTGTTTAGCGTGCGGGCGACCCGGGTTCGCGTCCCGGCTGCGGCCGTTCCCCGGCTGTCCCCTGAATTCACTACATCGGTGTCAGAAGTGGGATGGGGAGACCGTGAGGCCATCGGAAGCGCGTGCGTCCAGAGGCGTGAGGGAACCGATATGCTGAAGGAGGTGGGGGGGGGGTAGTGTAACGACCACGAATGACCAGACCCGCTGGCCCTGGGCAAACGGGTCGGGCCCTTTAGTCGACTGGTTAACGTGGTGCGGGAGGTCCGCGTTCTCGTCCTGGCTGCGGCGGTTCCCGGCTGCGCCTCTAAATTCGCTACAGCGTCATAGGGCAGCTAACGCTTATACCCCCCTGGTGGACCTGAACACCTGCGTATGAATGTTTCTGATGCACTAGACGAAGATGACAACAAACTCAATCTTGCCACCAAGTAAAGAAAATGACAGCGAAACTGCCTGGCATGCGGTCCTGCAATGCTGAAGATCATCCACTCCGCCAGCCAACTTCCTGCCAGCGGCGGAGGACCCGGCGGGGGAAATCTCCACGCGTGACACCTGATCCGAATGCCAAACGGAAAAAAATAACTTAACCGGCCTTCAGGTGATGTCTGCACGGGGACTACTGCGGCGTTCGTTATGTTCCTTTCTGGACGAGGCCCGTTAACAAAGCCAACGGGAAGCATAAACCACAGAAGCCGGGGGCAGCAATGGAGATGCTGGCCCACGCCGTCCACTTTACCCACCATGCACCGGTCTCCATGGCCTCGTGCTCAGCTCATAGCTCTGTAGCCGGCAGGTATAACTGCACGTCTCAGTGTGTGTGTGTCTGTGTGTGTGTGTGTGTGTGTGCGCTGACCGTAATCTTACCTTTCTGGTGTAATTGTTGCACATCTCTAACAGCTTGTTCGGTCTTCATATCAGCCAATTGCTGCCGTAGCTTTGGTTGACTTATGACTCCTAATTGTGATTAAAAAGGCGCAGCAGCAGTTGTCCCTACTCTCCGGAGGCGTGAGAGGAGAACACGCCGTGTACGGGAGAAAGAGCGAGCGGCACGTTGCCTGGGAATACTGGGAATGGTGGGAATATTGCGTTTTGTGACATTGATACCGCATATGTGAATGTGATATACGGCGTGTACGTCACACGCGCATGTGTTCATAACCTATGTATGCATGTGTGTCTATACATACCGTACAGATTGTGTGGACACACACACACACACACACACACACACACACACACACACACACACACACACACACACAAACACGTAGTATTAGGAAAGTGCTGGAAAGTCTGCATGTGTGTCGAATACACGTAAAGAATGTGTGTGTGTGTGTGTGTGTGTGTGTGTGTGTGTGTGTGTGTGTGTGTGTGTGTGTGTGTGTGTGTGTGCGTGTTCAGCAGTAGATTGGATTTCCCTCTGAAGACATGTTGTGCAGTCGGTCCCGTTCTCTAGCACACATTCAATTCCCCCCCGTGACAAATTCCATGATTTCCTCACAACACATTCCTGCTGCATTATTGGTCATGGGCGTTATGTTAGACGTCCATATTCTGCACACTCTCCGAGAGTCTGGGGAGGTCTGAAGAATGGTCTGTTCGTGAGAGAGAGGGAGGGAGATGGGGGGAGAGAGAGAGGGAGAGCAAGAGAGAGAACGCGAGAGAGGGAGGGCGAGGGAGAGAGAGATAGAGGGGGGAGAGAGCGAGAGAGTGGGAGAGAGAGAGAGGGAGAGAGAAAGAGAGAGCGAGGGGGAGAGAGAAAGCAAGAGAGAATGAGAGACGGAGAGAGAAAGCGAGAGAGGGAGAGAGGGGGAGGGAGAGAGAGAGCAAGAGAGGGAAGGAGAGAAAGAGAAGAAGAGAGGCAGTGAGAGAGGGAGAGAGAAAGGAAGGGAGAGAGAGACAGACGGCAACAGAGAGAGAGAGATAGAGAGAGAGGGGGGGAGAGAGATGGACAGAGAGCAAGAGAGAGAGGGAGGGAGAGAAAGAGAAGAAGAGAGGCAGTGAGAGAAGGAGAGAGAAAGGAAGGGAGAGAGAGGGAGAGAGAAAGGAAGGAAGAGAGAGGGAGAGAGAGACAGACGGCAACAGAGAGAGAGAGTGATAGAGAGAGGTGGGGTAGAGAGAGAGAGAGAGAGAGAGAGAGAGAGAGAGAGAGAGAGAGAGAGAGAGAGAGAGAGAGAGAGAGAGAGAGAGAGAGAGGGAGGGAGGGAGAGATGGACAGAGAGAGAGAGAGGGAGAGAGAGAGAGAGAGAGAGAGAGAGAGAGAGAGAGAGAGAGAGAGAGAGGGAGGGAGGGAGGGAGAGATGGACAGAGAGAGAGAGAGAGAGCAAGAGAGAGAGAGAGAGAGAGAGGGAGGGAGGGAGGGAGGGAGAGATTGGTGACAGACTGTTAGGGAGACTGACAGACAAAAGAGATAGAGGTAAGCAATGGTGAGCATCATGTGTATGTAGACCTCTTTCACTCTGGCCAAAACCCCCACTAACATCCACCTTCTTCCCCCGACCACAGGCACACATTAGCGGGGGTTTGGGCCAGTGTGAATATAGATGGATTAGACAGACAGACAGATAGACAGACAGACAGATAGATAGACAGACAGACAGATAGATAGATTAGATAGACAGACAGACAGACAGACAGACAGACAGATAGATAGATAGATAGATAGATAGATAGATAGATAGATAGATAGATAGATAGATAGATAGATAGATAGATAGATAGACAGACAGACAGACAGACAGACAGACAGACATATAGATAGATAGATAGATAGATAGATAGATAGATAGATAGATAGATAGATAGATAGATAGATAGATAGATAGATAGATAGATATATTGATCGACGGAGAGGCAGACAGACAGATGGACAGACAGACAGACAGACAGATAGACAGACAGAGACATAGGTTAGCTAGAAAGACAGACAGACAGATGGATTAGCTAGACAGACAGCAGACAGATAGACAGACAGACAGACAGACAGAGACATAGATTAGCTAGAAAAACAGACAGACAGATGGATTAGCTAGACAGATAGCAGACAGATAGACAGACAGACAGGCAGACAGACAGACAAGACACACAGACAAGAGAAAAACAGAATGGATGTGTAATGCAAACACTGAAGTTTCACGGTGGCGTGCAGCAGATAACCGATGGCCAGTAGTGAAGGACAGTTTGTTCACCTCACTTTATCCGTAGTGTGCCATCTCTTCTTTCTTTCTTTCTTTCTTTTGCCTTTCTGAGAGGGAAAACGCCGACATTGAAACAGGTTATTTTGCACCTGGAACCCTCCTTTCTTCTCCGTACGTGTCTGGGAGACACTGCCTATTCACTCTGTATATATACATGTTGTATATCAGAAAGATAAATGCTGCCAGCAGCAGTTGTCGAGATAGTCCACCATCCTTATTCATCTGCTGAAAAAAGGTAATGGGAAAAAAAAAGTAATTTCACCACCAGGGGGTTGGGACGGTGGATCAGAGACAGGAAGGAAGTGATGATGAGGCCTGATGCATCTGGAGGAGGCTCGCAAATATTCCAACAAGTCCTCCAACCCATACGACCACATAGGTCGTTTGTCCTCTAATACGACCCACCAGGACTACTACTACTACTACTACTACTACTACTACTACTACTACTACCACTACTACTACTACTACTGCTACTGCTACTACTACTACTACTACTACCACTACTACTACCACTACTACTACTGCTACTACTACTACTACTACTGCTACTACTACTACTACTACCACTACTACTACTACTGCTACTGCTACTACTACTACTACTACTACTACTACCACTACTACTACTACTACTACTACTACTGCTACTACTACTACTACTACTACTACCACTACTACTACCACTACTACTACTGCTACTACTACTACTACCACTACTACTACTACTACTACTACTACTGCTACTACTACTACTACTACTACTACCACTACTACTACTACTACTTTGGGCTGCTCCCGTTAGGGGGCGCCACAGCGGATCATCCGTCTCCATCTCTTCCTATCCTCTGCATCTTCCTCTGTCACACCAGCCACCTGCATGTCCTCCCTCACCACCTCCATAATCCTCCTCTTTGGCCTTGCTCTTCTCCTCTTCCCTGGCAGCTCCATATTCACCATCCTTCTCCCAGTATACCCAGCATCTCTCCTCCACACATGTCCAAACCATCTCAATCTTGTCTCTCTTGCTTTGTCTCCAAACCGTCCAACCTGAGCTGTCCCTCTAATATATCCATTATTATTCATTATCTGAACCGCTTATCCTGCTCTCAGGGTCGCGGGGATGCTGGGGCCTATTCCAGCAGGCCTTGGGTGGCAAGCGGAGAGACACCCTGAACAGGCCACCGCACCACACACACACCCACAAACACATAGGGACAATTTAGTACGGCCGAGTCACCTGACCTACATGTCTTTGGACTTTGGGAGGAAACCGGAGCACCCGGAGGAAACCCATGCAGACACGGGGAGAACATGCAAACTCCACACAGAGTACGACCCGGGACGACCCCCGAGGTTGGACTACCCCGGGGCTCGAACCCAGAACCTTCTTGCTGTGAGGCGACCGCGCTAACCACCTTGCCATCTTGCCGCCCTCTAATATACTCGTTCCTATCCTGTCCTCCTTCGTCACACCTGATGAAAATCTCATCATCTTCATCTCTGCCACCTCCAGCTCCACCTCCTGTCTCCAAACCATACAACATAGCTGGTCTCACCACCATCTTGTAAACCTTCCCTTTACCTCTTGCACACTTGCTAACTCTGTCACAAATCAATCCTGACACTCTTCTCCACCCACTCCACCCTGCCTGCACTCTCTTCTTCACCTCTCTTCTGCACTCCCCGTTACTTTGGACAGTTGACCCCAAGTAGTTAAACTCATCCACCTTCATCACCTCTACTCCTTGCATCCTCACCATCCCACTGTCCTCCCTGTTGTTCACGCATAGGTATTCCGTCTTGCTCCTACTGACTTTCATTCCTCTTCTCTCCAGTGCATACCTCCACCTCTCCAGGCTCTCCTCCACCTGCACCCTACTCTTGCTATAGATCACAGTGTCGTCCGCAAACACAGAAGCGTTTCTTAAATTAGCGCCCCTACCGGCGGCAGGAGATATGCCACAGATACTTTTCGCCTCTGTGCATTGTGGGTTTTTAAAACTGTGAGAACAATAGAGTATGTACTCCGTGCGTTTTTTGTGTTGTTTCGCCGTCTAGTATAGTAAGTAAGGTTGCTTTTGGCAGCATGTTTACCTATGAATGACGTCATAAGAGCTAACTTAACGTTCGCCACAAGTTGGCAAGTCAGCTAGCGTGGACATTATAACCGCTATGTGACATTAAACTTTGCTTTTATTAATATTCCTTCTCACGTTAGCTTACGGAAGGAGGTCGCTTATTGTTACAGGGAAAGTAACGTATTATAATTACGGAGGACCTTAAGCAAGGCTGGATTACGGACCGGGCATGCCGGGCGAGTGCCCCGGGGCCCCCTGGACCACGAGGGGCCCCAAAAGGTCAGGGGTATTGTGTTTGCGTATAGTAGGGATCCCCAATCATACCCTACAAGGGACGTTTGTTCCAAGCCTGTGTTGTGATGCAAGGCCCAAGCTAGTCTCTATTGACGCAGGGGCCCCAAGCTACAGTCTCTACTGATGCAGGGCCCCGAGCTATAGTCTCTACTGATGCAGGGCCCAAGCTAATCTCTATTGACGCAGGGGCCCCAAGCTACAGTCTCTACTGATGCAGGGCCCCGAGCCACAGTCTCTACTGATGCAGGGCCCCGAGCTACAGTCTCTACTGATGCAGGGCCCCGAGCTATAGTCTCTACTGATGCAGGGCCCCGAGCTACAGTCTCTACTGATGCAGGGCCCCGAGCTATAGTCTCTACTGATGCAGGGCCCCGAGCTATAGTCTCTACTGATGCAGGGCCCCGAGCTATAGTCTCTACTGATGCAGGGCCCCAAGCTATAGTCTCTACTGATGCAGGGCCCCGAGCTATAGTCTCTACTGATGCAGGGCCCCGAGCCACAGTCTCTACTGATGCAGGGCCCCGAGCTACAGTCTCTACTGATGCAGGGCCCCGAGCTATAGTCTCTACTGATGCAGGGCCCCGAGCTACAGTCTCTACTGATGCAGGGCCCCGAGCCACAGTCTCTACTGATGCAGGGCCCCGAGCTATAGTCTCTACTGATGCAGGGCCCCGAGCTACAGTCTCTACTGATGCAGGGCCCCGAGCTACAGTCTGTACTGATGCAGGGCCCCGAGCTACAGTCTCTACTGATGCAGGGCCCCGAGCTATAGTCTCTACTGATGCAGGGCCCCGAGCTATAGTCTCTACTGATGCAGGGCCCCGAGCTACAGTCTCTACTGATGCAGGGCCCCAAGCTACAGTCTCTACTGATGCAGGGCCCCGAGCTATAGTCTCTACTGATGCAGGGCCCCGAGCTACAGTCTCTACTGATGCAGGGCCCCAAGCTACAGTCTCTACTGATGCAGGGCCCCGAGCTACAAAGTCTATTGATGAGTGGGGGACATCCGAATCCCATGAAGATTGGCATAGCGTCGACTACCATGTTGGGTATTTGCATTAGTTTTACATTTACCAATGTGTAGTATTGTTTGCATAGCCTATCTGACGGGGCGGGGGGGGGGCAATGGACGTGCATGCCCCGGGGCCCCGTGGTAGGTTAATCCGGCCATGACCGCCAGGAAGTAGCTTAAAACGTATCTATAGGCCGTAATTAGCTGCTTGTACAAACGACCTACGGGGTCGTTTTTTTCCATTATACATATAATATAGCATTACCACTGGAGAAACAAACACGGTGTGTGTCTCCATGAGTGTGCGTCACCGCCCTTATGTCTGTCCACCTGTTTTTCTTTTTGTGTTTTTCTTGCGACGGGTAATCTACAGGAAAAACAAAAAACAAAAACATGCACTGAAGCTCCGAGCCAGGAAATGATCTCCGAAGACTTTGGCCACAGCAGCTCATTATCTCATCCAGTCTGCAAGGCCAAAGTGTTACCCGTATTGATTTTACCCTCACGTCACAGTTCAAATCTGTTGAGACTCAAACATTTTTACCCAGCGGAAACTAGAATCCGAGAAACACCTCCGGTCAAAGGCCCACGTTCAATTATCAAATCCACGAGATGCGATGCATCGTGCGATAGATAGCGTTTCATAAGTAAGAAGGCACAGGTAAAAGACAGGTAGCTGAGGATAGATTTATGTCACCATGAGCCGCTAGCTGGAAATGCACGTTTTATTACCTTCCCTAAATCTTCATCCCACTTAATGAAGCGTCCTCAGTAGATTAAACTTAGAGGGAGATCAGGCTTTAATCTTGTAAAAGAAAAACTCATCAGGCCACACTTTCATCAGCTCAGAGTTAAGCTAAACACACTCAGGTAACTATAAATACACTCAGGTCAGTATAAATACACTCAGGTCAGTATAAATACACTCAGGTAAGTATAAATACACTCAGGTCAGGTATAAATACAGTCAGGTCGGGTATAAATACACTCAGGTCGGGTATAAATACACTCAGGTCAGTATAAATACACTCAGGTCAGTATAAATACACTCAGGTTGGGTATAAATACACTCAGGTCAGTATAAATACACTCAGGTCAGGTATAAATACAGTCAGGTCGGGTATAAATACACTCAGGTCAGTATAAATACACCCAGGTCGGGTATAAATACATTAAGGTCGGGGATAAATACACTCAGGTCAGTATAAATACACTCAGGTCAGTATAAATACACTCAGGTCAGGTATAAATACACTCAGGTCAGTATAAATACACTCAGGTCAGTATAAATACACTCAGGTCAGTATAAATACCCTCAGGTCAGTATAAATACACTCAGTCGGGTATAAATACACTCAGGTCAGTATAAGTACACTCAGGTCAGTATAAATACACTCAGGTCAGTATAAATACACTCAGGTCAGTATAAATACACTCAGTCGGGTATAAATACACTCAGGTCGGGGATAAATACACTCAGGTCGGGTATAAATACACTCATGTCAGTATAAATACACTCAGGTCAGTATAAATACACTCAGGTCGGGTATAAATACACTCAGGTCGGGTATAAATACACTCAGGTCAGTATAAATACACTCAGGTCGGGTGTAAATACACTCAGGTCAGTATAAATACACTCAGGTCAGTATAAATACACTCAGGTCGGGAATAAATACACTCAGGTCGGGGATAAATACACTCAGGTCGGGTATAAATACACTCAGGTCGGGTATAAATACACTCAGGTCGGGTATAAATACACTCAGGTCGGGTATAAATACACTCAGGTCAGTATAAATACACTCATGTCAGTATAAATACACTCAGGTAGGGTATAAATACACTCAGGTCGGGTATAAATACACTCAGGTCAGTATAAATACACTCAGGTCAGTATAAATACACTCAGGTCAGTATAAATACACTCAGGTCAGGTATAAATACACTCAGGCCGGGTATAAATACACTCAGGTCAGTATAAATACACTCAGGTCGGGTATAAATACAGTCAGATCAGTATAAATACACTCAGGTCAGTATAAATACACTCAGGTCGGGGATAAATACACTCAGGTCGGGGATAAATACACTCAGGTCGGGTATAAATACACTCAGGTCAGTATAAATACACTCAGGTCAGTATAAATACACTCGGGTCAGTATAAATACACTCAGGTCGGGTATAAATACACTCAGGTAGGGTATAAATACACTCAGGTCGGGTATAAATACACTCAGGTCAGTATAAATACACTCAGGTCAGTATAAATACACTCAGGTCAGTATAAATACACTCAGGTCAGGTATAAATACACTCAGGCCGGGTATAAATACACTCAGGTCAGTATAAATACACTCAGGTCGGGTATAAATACAGTCAGATCAGTATAAATACACTCAGGTCAGTATAAATACACTCAGGTCGGGTATAAATACACTCAGGTCAGTATAAATACACTCAGGTCAGTATAAATACACTCAGGTAGGGTATAAATACACTCAGGTCAGTATAAATACACTCAGGTCAGTATAAATACACTCAGGTCGGGTATAAGTACACTCAGGTCGGGTATAAATACACTCAGGTCAGTATATGGATTATCTGCTGTATTGATGTGACGTCGAGGTTTAAACTATAGCCCATAATAGTGATGCAGCTAAGATTGAAGGTTTATTGGACATTGCAACTGTAAGGGAGCAATTTTCCAACTTTCATTAAGAGTAGTACTTGCGGTGCCAACCCCTGTATTATGCAGTACAGAATAACACATACATACGTGTACAAACATGAAAAACAATACATAGAGTAAGTATGTATGTATTTACTTATTAGGGGTGGGACGATGCAGGACTGAATCCCGAGTCCTTCGATACGGTCTTCACGGTTCGAGACGCTTCCCATTTCACGAGATCGTGTGTTGTTAACACTAGAACGAGAGAGCTCTCACTCCTACGTAAAACGACAGTGGGCGGTCAAAATGACCGTCGGTTTTTAAGCTCTATATTCTGTCAAGATAAATACCCAACTGAGATATTAATGCATTACACATGTTAGTGTGTCTGTCAGGAAACGACTGACACCAAAATTAATATTTTAACAACTTGAATGCTGCAGCGAGTTCAGGAGGCAGCCGGGAATACGCTGCAGCTGGGACGCGAACCCGGGTCGCCCGCACCACGGACGACTATGTTAGCCAGTCGACTAAATTGTCTGACCCGTTAGCCAACGGGCTAGCCAGTCTACACGTCCGTGGTCGTTACAATACTATTTTTCAAACAATTTAAACTGGTTGTTGTCGAACGCCTGTAAATACTGCGACGCCTCGGTGGTCGTCATGGTGCGTCTGAGGCGGCGGCGGTACCTACACATGTTGGACATATTACCTGAAAAACACAACGGAAAACACATGTTGCTGATCTAACAAGCCTAACAAGCCTATAACACGTGACTTGTACAGAAAGAACTGAGCGTTGTGGAGGAAATGACGTCACCAACACACGTCGTGAATACTGACATGACACACACGATGGCGTGCAAATTACACGCTGTCATGTTGACCGCTCATGGTCGTTTCAGGTAGATTTTATCATAACTTTATTTGTGCAACTGATGTAAAACTCGTTTTAGTGCAAGTATATGCAGTTTTAGCAGCATCCAGGGAGCGGCAGGTCTGTACCCCCCCCCGCCAAAAAAAAAGTTGGCAAACTTTGAAAATCCAAAATGGCCGCCTTGGTCGTTCTCGTAGTTTCTAAAGTTTTAAAGTAAGGCAGCTGTGTTGCACAACAAGAAAAGATGGCACAACATTTTGTTGGCACTTCTGCGTTTGCAGTACGTTTGAATACGTGGCGTGGTAATGCAGAAATGTTGGGCCTGATTCTTACAACAAATGAAAAGTAGAACTGCAGTGGTGTTTTGTCTCTCGCTTACCAAGACGTCCACTGGATCGTACTGAATCCACATCATGAGACTGAATCCAGATCGTACTGAATCCACATCATGAGGCTGAATCCAGATCGTACTGAATCCAGATCATGAGACTGAATCCAGATCGTACTGAATCCACATCATGGGACTGAATCCAGATCGTACTGAATCCACATCATGAGGCTGAATCCAGATCGTACTGAATCCACATCATGAGACTGAATCCAGATCGTACTGAATCCACATCATGAGGCTGAATCCAGATCGTACTGAATCCACATCATGAGGCTGAATCCAGATCGTACTGAATCCACATCATGAGGCTGAATCCAGATCGTACTGAATCCACATCATGAGGCTGAATCCAGATCGTACTGAATCCACATCATGAGGCTGAATCCAGATTGTACTGAATCCAGATCATGAGGCTGAATCCAGATCGTACTGAATCCACATCATGAGACTGAATCCAGATTGTACTGAATCCAGATCATGAGACTGAATCCAGATCGTACTGAATCCACATCATGAGACTGAATCCAGATCGTACTGAATCCACATCATGAGGGTGAATCCAGATCGTACTGAATCCACATCATGAGGCTGAATCCAGATCGTACTGAATCCACATCATGAGGCTGAATCCAGATCGTACTGAATCCAGATCATGAGGCTGAATCCAGATCGTACTGAATCCACATCATGAGGCTGAATCCAGATCGTATTGAATCCACATCATGAGGCTGAATCCAGATCGTACTGAATCCACATCATGAGGCCGAATCCAGACCGTACTGAATCCAGATCATGAGACTGAATCCAGATCGTACTGAATCCAGGTCGTACTGAATCCACATCATGAGGCTGAATCCAGATCGTATTGAATCCATATCATGAGGCTGAATCCAGATCGTACTGAATCCACATCATGAGGGTGAATCCAGATCGTACTGAATCCACATCATGAGGCTGAATCCAGATCGTACTGAATCCAGAGCATGAGGCTAAATCCAGATCGTACTGAATCCAGATCGTACTGAATCCACATCATGAGGCTGAATCCAGATCGTACTGAATCCACATCATGAGGCTGAATCCAGATCGTACTGAATCCACATCATGAGGCTGAATCCAGATCGTACTGAATCCACATCATGAGGCTGAATCCAGATCGTACTGAATCCACATCATGAGGCTGAATCCAGATCGTACTGAATCCAGATCATGAGGCTGAATCCAGATCGTACTGAATCCACATCATGAGGCTGAATCCAGATCGTATTGAATCCACATCATGAGGCTGAATCCAGATCGTACTGAATCCACATCATGAGGCCGAATCCAGACCGTACTGAATCCAGATCATGAGACTGAATCCAGATCGTACTGAATCCAGGTCGTACTGAATCCACATCATGAGGCTGAATCCAGATCGTATTGAATCCATATCATGAGGCTGAATCCAGATCGTACTGAATCCACATCATGAGGGTGAATCCAGATCGTACTGAATCCACATCATGAGGCTGAATCCAGATCGTACTGAATCCACATCATGAGGCTGAATCCAGATCGTACTGAATCCAGATCATGAGGCTGAATCCAGATCGTACTGAATCCACATCATGAGGCTGAATCCAGATCGTATTGAATCCACATCATGAGGCTGAATCCAGATCGTACTGAATCCACATCATGAGGCCGAATCCAGACCGTACTGAATCCAGATCATGAGACTGAATCCAGATCGTACTGAATCCAGGTCGTACTGAATCCACATCATGAGGCTGAATCCAGATCGTATTGAATCCATATCATGAGGCTGAATCCAGATCGTACTGAATCCACATCATGAGGGTGAATCCAGATCGTACTGAATCCACATCATGAGGCTGAATCCAGATCGTACTGAATCCAGAGCATGAGGCTAAATCCAGATCGTACTGAATCCAGATCGTACTGAATCCACATCATGAGGCTGAATCCAGATCGTACTGAATCCACATCATGAGGCTGAATCCAGATCGTACTGAATCCACATCATGAGGCTGAATCCAGATCGTACTGAATCCACATCATGAGGCTGAATCCAGATCGTACTGAATCCAGATCATGAAGCTGAATCCAGATCGTACTGAATCCAGATCATGAGGCTGAATCCAGATCGTACTGAATCCACATTATGAGGCTGAATCCAGATCGTACTGAATCCACATCATGAGGCTGAATCCAGATCGTACTGAATCCAGAGCATGAGACTGAATCATGACACGTATCGAACCGTGAGCTCCTAGTACATACGTATGTATGTATGTATGTATGTATGCATGTATGTATGCATGTATGTATGTATGTATGTGTGTGTGTGTGTGTGTGTGTGTGTGTGTATATATATATATATGTGTGTGTGTATATGTGTGTGTGTGTGTGTGTGTGTGTGTGTATTAGGAATGTTGACCTATCCATCAAAACTGACCTATCTACCCATCTAATTCTAACGTAACGTTATAGGGAGCGTGTTCATTTGCTCAGCATGAATTTAAACAATTCCAGTACACATTAGATTTACACACACAACCGTGGCTTCATCCCTGCCCCACACAGTAGTGTCGGTCCCCACCCCCTCACACAGCAGCGCGGGAGGGGGAGCTCGGGGTTTCGCCTCCCCGGTCACAACGCACGACTAAATTAGCCTCGCTGTGACTTCAGAGAGAAACCGGCGTCAGATCTGCGGTCCTATTTTGAGATATTTTCTTTTTGCTGACGAAACCTGTTGAAAAAAAGAAAAAGAAAAAAAAACCCCACACACACATAAGAAAGACACCCCGGAAGAAATGGGTCAAATGGCACTGGGGATGATCTTTGAAATCAGCAGTGAGATAAAGGAGCTGTGAAATGTTAAGCACATTCCCCTTCTCCGTTATTGACATTGCTCATATTGGATTGCTAATGCACTCAAGGCTCCGGCAATTTCCTTCTGCTGCTGAACGGTGCATGATGGGCATGTTTAAATATATAATGCACACACACACACACACACACACACCACCTAGCCCAGGACGAAGGCTGAGGATTATGAATATGGGGGGAAAAAAGAACACACATTTTTTCTGACAACGATTCCTACTTTGTGCTTACGGCCGTGCTTGACTTGGTGTTTCTCATTTTTCTTTTCTTTTTTGCTCATGTGAGAAAGGCTCTAGAGGGTTTTATACTGCGGAGACGGGCGGAGGCAACTCTCCGAGGCCTGCGACACTCCCATTAGATCCCCACAACGCACACGCACACGGTCTCAAACAGCCTCCGCCTCATGTGAACGTTTCTCATATCTACTTACTGGTTTTGTTGAGTGTTTTCGTTAAATCCGCTTTGGCTCTCATTGGCTATGACTGGCAAACGAGAAGTTGGACATCAGGAAGACGATAGAGCAGTGTTTCTCAACCCAGTCCTCAAGGACCCCCTATGCTGCAGATTTGCATGTAACCCTGCATAGGTAGCCCTGCTTGTACTTACTCGACCAATCATCTCGCAGCACTTAATTATGCAAGGTGTGCAACGTCTGACAAAATTCATTGCTGATTGGTTGAATAACTACAAACAGGCGCCTATTCAGGGTTGCAAAGAGAATATGCAGGATAGGGGGGGGGTCCTTGAGGACAGGGTTGAGAAACACTGCGATAGAGTCACGTTTTGCGTTGAGAACAACAACAACGGCGATGAGAGACTATCCATTTTTGGGATTACCCGAAACAACATCCAGGAAGGGCCGCCGGGCGAAGAAAGCGGGGTTAAAGGGGCAGGAGTCCTGATCAGGCCGAGGTGACGTAGCAACCAGCCTCCTCTCCCGAGCATTCTTCTAGCGCATGTCCAGTTTCTGGACAAGAAGCCGGATGGATTTAGGAGCAGGGTGGCTTTACCGAAGGGACATTACGAGCTGTGACGTCACGGTTTTCACTTAGACTTGGGTGAAGCCAACGATACCTGACTCCGCCATTGTCCCTGCGGGAGTTTCTGTTCACCGGCTGGATCGAACAAAGGGAGTTGGGGAAGAACAGGAGGGGGGGGGGGCGGGGGTGTCTACTTCATGGTCAACAACATGTGGTGGTCTAATGTGGAGACTATTCCGAGCGGGTGTTCTCCTAATTTGGAGCGTCTTATGATCAGATGCCGACCTTACGTCCTCCCGAGAGAGTTTGCGTTGGTCGTGCTAACAGCAGCTTACGTCCCACCACATGCTAGCACCACGGTAGCCCTGGGTGAGCTGTGTGGAGTTATCACCCGGCATGGAACTGCACACCCAGAGCCTGACTTTATTGCACCGATCTGAAGACAGTCGTGCCGAGATTACACCAACACATCCACGAGCACCTGACCCGGTCACACCACACTGGCGTCATCATCAAGGTGGCGAGACGACAGCTCTTCTTCCTCCGCAGGCTGAGGAAGTTTGGCATGGACTCCAGGATACTATGCAACTTCTGCAGATGCTTCATCGAGACTATCCTAACTGGCTGCCTGGTAGGGCAGCTGCACTGCCCTTGACTGTACAGAGTACGTCACCAGGACTGAGCTACCAGCAGGGTCGGGCTGGCGATTTTCATCTGGACTGGCCCCCTTTTATAACATATAGGTCAAGCAATAGATCGGCACCGTAACAGCAGGTGTAGTTACAGGGTTTGATAAAATAATAGATAGCCAAGAAATAGCCTCGAGGAAAAGTCAGCACCCCAAGAGGCCCACTTAGGATTTCACATCATCGACATTCTTGTTAGGGTTATTACTCTTGCCTCTGCACCTGACCAAGGCAATAGAGGAAAGAATTGGAGTTGGCCCCTGGGTGCTGCACTGCACCCAGGATTGCGGCTGATAGATATAACATACAGATAAGCCATTGCCAGTAATCTGAACAAATCCCCACATCAAACTCCGCGAACAAATCTCCGTATGCGTGAGGTTATTTGTTGCATGTTGGGAAAGGAGTAGGAGGAAGTACACACTTATGTTTTCCTACCGCTCCTCACTTTCTCTCAAGTTAATTCAGTTACAACACATTTAAAACTCAATCCCCACGATAGATTAAATGCAGAGAATGGATTCCATTGTATATATGTACAACAACGACAAAGTTCCTTCTGTTCCCGAGGATCTGAGAGGAGCGGAACCCACGTTTTGGCACACTTATGCTGTAACTTTAATTAAACTTAAAGTAACTTAACTGTAACTTAAAGTTCATCTGTAACATGAATAAATCCAATATGACAATCATGCCATGAATGTAGTGATATGCTGTCATCGTGAAGCAAAACGGCCAAACTCAATTTTCACACTGGACAGCTTTCCTTAATGTAGGCCTAGCCTAATGATGGTCTGGACATGTGTCTGAGAGTGGACATTAATCAACAGCGCTCTATTTATTGTCACTCAACCGACATTTTGTTCACAGCTGATCTGATGCAAGTCACACATCAGACTTAACAGTCAGGATTTCATGCTTCCGGCACTATTTAAACAGGTCCATTCACCCGCTATTGCCAGGCTGTGACTAGCAGCATGCCTGCACCCTATTGGAGCGGACCCGGAGTGACTAATCAGCTGATCCATAATAATGCTCTTGCCTTGACATCATTGAAAAAACAGCACAGCACAGTGGTCTTAACCTGTGAACAGAATAGAACGAATACAATAGAATAGCACGTCCTACCTTAGGTGGTGAAAAGACGTCTCATCAGTGCACTCATCAGTGGCATCGATATCTCCCCCCCCCCCTCCCAAATTGTACCCGGCCAATTACCCCACTCTTCCGAGCCATCCCGGTCGCTGCTCCACCCCCTCTGCTGATCTGGGGAGGGCTGCAGACTACCACATGTCTCCTCCGATACATGTGGAGTCACCAGCCGCTTGTTTTCACCTGACAGTGAGGAGTTTCACCAGGGGGACGTCACGCCCGATTGTCAATTTCTGGCTCTATTTTCGATTCAAACATAGCTTTTAGCTTCCACCCTCTTGATTTGGCTCGTTCCCGCTTGAACCCTGATGTTACATTGATGGACGTGTCCACTTGAAGAGGTGGGGGAAGGACGAGGGTAGCCCTTCCTGCACCTGCCTTATAGTATAGCTAGCCCGTTGACAATTAGGGCCGCGTAACCACGAGTCAGATGGGCTGTTCCAACATCTAGTGGGCCACGGCTGGGAGATGGAATTGGCAGATCTGGCATTTGCCAAAGTGGCCAGATTGACAGTCCGAGCTTGGCTACTAGCCATGCACCTCTACACCAAGAGGTGCAGGAAGAGAGCCCAATGGATAGTTGGGGACCTCAGCCACCCCAGCCACAAACTGTTCACTCTGTTACCATCTGGCAAATGGTACCGGAGCATCCGGGCCCGAACCAACATGCTTACGGACAGCTTTTACCCACAAGCCACAAGAACATTTACACTCTGGAGTCTGGACACACACACACACACACACCTCTCTCTCTCTCTCTCTCTCTCTCTCTCTCTCTCTCTCTCTCTCTCTCTCTCTCTCTCTCTCTCTCTCAGAGCGCCCAGGCATCACTTTAGTCTGCACTGTTCAATTTCTGCCATACCACTCCTGCAGTATGTACAGACACATTTATCATATGTATTACAACTACATACCTCTGTTGTTTATACTGTTACATTTCCATGTCGACTGTTCATTTTAAATTTAATGTGCTATTTTAGTTTAGTTTACATTTAAGTTTATCATTCTCCACCCTGTATACACTTTGAATTTTAGCGTAATCTTAGTGTATTTTTTGCCATTTTAGCTTTAGTTTTAATTTCACAGGCTGCACTGTAAATACTGTAAGTTTATCAGTTTTAATTTCACATTTTTATACTTTTTGGTTAATTTTAGTTTAAATTTTATCTGTTTATGTCACATTCTTTAGCTTTTTTGAGGCTGAACTGATGCCTAAGAATTTCATTGGCAGCAATGCCTGCCACGCTGTATTGTTGTTGAACAACTTAAACTTGAACTGCAACGCACACACAAACACACACCCACGCAGAGTCACACCCTGCCTAAAGCCACATTTCAGATTTGGCTTGCAGTATACTACCCCCCCCCCCATATGTACTGGAGCGTATTATGAAATCGTTCTTGTTATGTGAAGTGCTGAACTGGATTTTAGGGTGACTGCGATTCGAGGTGGGGTACTCCACCCGTGCCTCTTCAGTAGTAGGAGAACGCTCGCTGGTTTTACTGCTTCAGTTATCGAACTGCTGTCATCATTTAGTATACAAATCTCTCTCCCTCTCCCTCTCTCTCTCTCTCTCCCTCTCTCTCTCTCTCTCTCTCTCTCTCTCTCTCTCTCACACACACACACACACGCACACACACACACGCACGGTCGGACCGACAGCAGCGTGCACTCTGTGGAGGAACACCTGCGGGGTTTTACTACAGTCTGTAAAATGGATTATTTTAAAGCATAGTTTTGAGGAAATTACAGTGCCTCTGCCTCTCTTTACCCTCTTTTGCTTGCTCAGTTGGAACAGATTTCTCTCGGTTGAAGCCCTCCTTTGAAACCTGTACAACTGGCGGTCCCCGCTGATTCGATTATAGGGTAGAGCCGAGTCTCCGGAGAAAGGGCTCGAGATGGCTTAACGGCCTCGTAGCAGACACAAACCCTTCCTGTAGTGACATCGAGGCAATGTGTTTACATTTATGGGTCAGACATGTTTATTGACATGCTCGTATCCATAGCGACTGTGGAGGAGGGAGCTGATGGGGGTTGGGGGGTCAAGCTAATTCTGTCCATTTTTTTTTGCCCCCTTTTTCCTCCCCAATTGTATCCGGCCAATTACCTCACTCTTCCGAGTCGTCCTCCGTCGCTGCTCCACCCCCTCCGCCAATCCGGGGAGGCCTGCAGACCAGCACGCCTCCTCCCATACATGTGGAGTCACCAGCCGTTTCTTTTCACCTGACAGTGATGAGTTTCACCAGGGGGACGTAGCGCGTGGGAGGATCATGCTACCCCTCCAGTTCCCCTCCCCCCTGAACAGGCACCCCGATCGACCAGAGGAGGCGCTAGTGCAGCGACCAGGACACATACCCACATCGGGCTTCCCACCCGCAGACACGGCCAACTGTGTCTGTAGGGACACCCGACCAAGCCGGAGGTAACACGGGGATTCGAACCGCCGATCCCCATTTTGGTAGGCAATGGAATAGCCCACCACGCCACCCGGACCCCCCTAATTATGTCAAAACCTTAAAAGCTGGGTGCACCAACATATCATATGAGTTAGAGTATCATTATCACATACAGTTAATCTGTGAAGTAAAGAATACTTTAAATATAAGTAATGGAACATAAATCATGAGGTGGAGCAGGCTCATTTTATTTAGTTATGTAATTAAGAACATTGGCACCATGACTTTCTGATAATAATAAAAAAAGAAATATATATATATATATATATATATATATATATATCAGTGCGAGACACATTAAACAGGCCTGTACTGCAATGTATTAAAATCTGTTTCCCTGTATCCGTGTTGATATTCCGCTCCTCATTTGTCGAGCACTCACATCATTGACGGTTTCAGAAAGAAACGCTATATATATTTATATATTTATATATATATACGGTTACGTTGTTGTTATGTGAGAAATTTTGGTAATTTTGTAGTACGTCACAATGAGGTGAGGGTGTGCGGTGTAGCTGCAGTTGCCCTGTAGCTGTTTTTTGTGAGACAGCTCCTGGGAACAGGGTGGCCAGTACCCATCTGAGGGAAAGTACTGAAATACATGAAGCCTGAAAATAAAACCCCCCTGTTTGAAATATAAATGTCATACGTCTAGAGAGGGGAGCGGGGAGGGGGAGGATGCGAGGGGTGGAGGTGACGAAGGTGGATGAGTTTAAATACTTGGGGTCAACTGTTCAAAGTGACGGGGAGTGCAGACGAGAGGTGAAGAAGAGGATGCAGGCAGGGTGGAGTGGGTGGAGAAGAGTGTCAGGAGTGATGTGTGACAGAAGGGTACCAGCAAGAGTTAAAGGGAAGGTTTACAAGATGGTAGTGAGACCAGCTATGTTATATGGTTTGGAGACAGTGGCTCTGATGAAAAGACAGGAGGAGGAGCTGGAGGTGGCAGAGATGAAGAGGATAAGATTTTCACTGGGAGTGATGAAGAAGGACAGGATTAGGAAGGAGTATATTAGAGGGACAGCTCAGGTTGGACGGTGTGGAGACAAAGCAAGAGAGACAAGATGGAGATGGTTTGGACATGTGTGGAGGAGAGATGCTGGGTATACTGGGAGAAGGATGCTGAATATGGAGCTGCCAGGGAAGAGGAGAAGAGGAAGGCCAAAGAGGAGGTTTATGGATGTGGTGAGGGAGGACATGCAGGTGGCTGGTGTGACAGAGGAAGGTGCAGAAGACAGGAAGAGATGGAGACGGATGATCTGCCATGGCGCCCCCTACGTCCATAGGCACCTATTAGCACGTGGTGGCTACTTGAATCCTTCCTCATATACCTCACCTCTCCGGTCTTCCATCGTAGTTTCTGAATAAATACAAATACTAAAGGTGATTGGTCTACCCACTCTCCATTGGAAAAAAATAATAATACCCACAATGCAATACAGCCAGCAGCAGATGTCCTTCCTGCCAACCACTTCATTACACAGGTTACGGGTGTTTTCAGCTGTCGAACCTTCATTGATTTTTGATAACGAACCTGTTGGGGAAGTTGCACGTGTAAATCAATAGAAAAAAAATGAAAACAACGAAACAGACGTCAAATGGAAAAGTTATCACTGTTATTCATGTTTTCAGTGTAAAAGCCTTAGTACATGTAGTCTGAATATTGCTTTACACTGAGATGAATTTACCTTCCTGTGATGATGATGACAATGATGATGATGATGGTGGACATTTTGGTGCAGTCCTCTGTTTAACGGTGCAAAGAGTGAACCTTTAGGACATCTTTCAGACAGCTCACAGTCGACTTATTTTAGATTTTCCAGGACTTTTGCTTGGATTCACACGACGCTGTGTTGCTGACGGAAGGTCATGTTCTTCAGAGGAAGTCTCAACCGTCTCTCAGTGGACTGTCTGTCTTTTAGCTGCTCACTTAACACTGACATGACATCTTAGCGGCAGAAATATGCCATAAACAGGTGAAAATGCAATCATATAACCTAACTTTTCAACTCTCCGTGACCTCAGTAGTGTTTCAACGGACATCCGATCACTTTTGTAATTTTCCAGGTGTTTTCCATAACTGGAAAACTACTCCATAAATCTCCAGGTTTTACCAGATTTCATTTCAGGTCTGTCTCATTATTTACACGGGGGGTTTTTCAATAACAAGTCTGCTGTTAAAAAGCAATATTCTCCATATATATTACTTAGGTTTCAGTACAGACTGTCCTGCATTTTTCTAAGATAAGATAAGGTAAGGTAAATAAGATAAGATAAGGTAAATAAGAGAAGAGAAGAGAAGGTAAATTTGACGATATAGCACGTTTTAGCAACAAGGCAATTCAAAGTGCTTTACATAAAGCATTAAAGGCATTAAGAGAAGCAACATGAGGCATTATAAATACATTTAAAACAAGTAAAAGGAGAGTAAAAGTTACAGTGCAGCGTAAGATAAAAATCAAAAGCTTCAAGTTTTATTTAATAAGGGGCAGCGGCAGACAGGAAAGTCTTCAACCTTGATTTAAAAGAACTGGGAGTTGCAGCAGACCTGCAGTTTCCTGGGAGTGTGTTCCAGATATGTGGTGTATAGAAACTGAGAGCTGCCTCTCCATGTTTAGTTTGGACTCTGGGGACAGAAAGCAGACCTGTCCCAGACCATCTGAGCGGTCTGGATGGTTCATAGTGTAGCAGTGGATCAGAAATGTGTTTTGGCCCTGAACCATCCAGGGCTTTATAAACCGAGAGCAGAGTTTTAAAATCAGTTCTTTGACGGACAGGGGGTCGATGTAGCGACTTCAGGACTACAATGATGTGATCCACTCCTTTGGTCTTGCTTAGTATGGACTCGAGTAGCGGCGTTCTGAATCAGCGGCAGCGGTTTTATCTTTTTTTTAAATTTCTTTTTAGAAAGACCTGCAAAGACACCATTACAGTAGTCGAGTTGGCTGAAGATAAATGCATGGACAAGCTTTTTCAAATCCTGCCGAGACATAAATCCTTCAACTCTTGATATACTCTTCAGGTGGTAGTAGGTGGACTCTGTAATTGTCTTAATGTGGCTATCTAAATTCAGGCCTGAGTCCATGACTATACCAAGCTTTCTGGCTGGGTTGGTGGTTTTTAACGTTACCGATTGCAGCTAAGTGTTGACTTTTAGTCATTCTTCCTTGGCTTCAAAGACAATTACTTCAGTTTTATCTTTGTTTAATTAAAGAAAATTCAGACATCCACTCATGGATTTGTTCACTGCACTTACTCAGGATGCTTGTATGGGTTATAGTCCCCTGGTGATGTGGTTATGTAAATCTACATGTCATCTGCATAATTATGGTAATATATTTTTGCTGTTTTCCATAATGTGGACTAGTGGGAGCATATAAATGTTAAACGGAATTGGCCCCAGAGTGAGCCTTGGGGAACTCCACCGGTCACTGTTGTACACTTAGATTTTTAATTACCTATAGACCGAACGTAGTCCCTGTCCTTTAAGTAGTATTCAACCCAGTTTAGTACTGTGCCAGAAAGTCCCACCCAGGTTTTCATTCGGTCCAGCAATATGCTGTAGTTAATTTCATTGAATGCAGCACTAAGATCCAATAACACCAGGGCTGAGATTCTGCCACTGTCTGTGTTTAAGCGAATGTCATTAAAGACCTTAACAAGAGTAGTCTCAGCGCTGTGGTGCGGTCGAAATCCTAACTGGGAGACACCAAAATTGTTGTTTAGTGCCAAAAAGTTGTTGAACTGCTGGAAAACAGCTTTTTGAATTATTTTACTCAGAACCATGAGGTTTGGTATGGGCCTATAACAGTTCATTAGTGAAGTGTCTGGATTATCAAGAGTGGCTTGATGACTGCAGTCTTCAGGGCCTGTGGGAGGAGACCTGAGAGAAGAGATGTGTTGACAATTTGTAGAGAATCTGAAGACATGCAATTAGATTTTTTTTTTTAAGAAAAGCCTGTTGGCAGAATGTCAAGGCAGCAGGAGGAGGATTTAAGAGGATGTATGATGTCTCGCAAATGTTTATGCTTGATTGGATTAAATTGTGACACGCTGTCTGAATTGATTTTGGGTGGACTCGGGGACAACACGTGCCCTGTACCTAGCATGGAGGCATTGTCCGCCTGTCTAATTTTCTGAATTTTGTCATTCAAGGTGGAAGCAAATTCATTGCAGGCCCTGGTAGATAGAAACTCAAAGGCTACTGCCTAGAAAACAAGTCACGTACGTTATTATTATTTTTGGTGATAACGTCAGAGAACTAAGACCGCCTTGCATTCCTCAGTTCCAGGTTATAAATGTGCAGTGTCTCTTTATAGAAATCATAATGAACAGTCAGGTTTGTTTTTTCGCCACCTGCCTTCAGCCTTACGACGCTCTCTTTTTCTATTCTGACCAGCGCGGCACAGCTCCATGTCGAGCCTTTCCTACCAGAGACCACCTTCCACCTTAGCGGGTGCAATTGCATCGATAACGTCTGTAATTTTAAGAGTTAAAATGATCCACAAGCTCATTGACTGAGACCCGAGAGAGGGCGGATGTGGAAGAGGAAGCCTGAATAAATATTTCACGGGTGCTTTCAGTTCGGTGACGACCTCTGTTTGAGCATTTGTGCACACGGAGACGGTACTCTCAGAGAAAACCCAGGGCTGATCGGCGAGAGAGAGTGACATCAGTCACCACAACCTCAGCAATGCTGGGACCCTTGGAGATAAAAGTAAGTTCAGAGTGTGCTTCTTGTTGTGTGTGGGCCCCGTCACGTGTTGAGTCAGTCCATACTTATCAAGAACACAACGCCGTCCTGTGGTTCCTCTGTCCTGAGGGTTGTCAGCGTGGCTGTTTAGATCACCAGCAACAACTACACCGTCGAGTTCAATAGATTATAGACAGCAGCTCAGTCAAGTCATCAAACATGTTTGCATTGTGTTTGGGTGGCCTATAGGTATCTAAAAATATAACTCGAGGAGAGCAATTCAGCTGGAGAGCCACATATTCAAAAGAAGCAACATTTCCATGAGACCTCTTCTTGCACTGGAGCAAATCATTAAACAAAATGGCAGCTCCACATCCTCTCTCGTGCTGTCTGGTTGTGCTCACGAAACGGAAGCTGGCAGGGGTGGACCCAGTAAGAACAGTTGTCCTGGTCTAACCAAGCTTCAGTTAAAAACGTAAAATTCAGATTGTGCTTTTGTGATAAAAATCATTGATTCAAAATGTGTTTCCTGCCCAAGGCCCGGTGTTCAGTAACGCTACATGTAACGTGATAAAAGCAACACCTGCGCAGCTTTTTGAGGAAGGTTGTGGCTGCAGGAGTTGCAGACTTTGGGGTTGCTCTCCACTGAGATGAGATAGAATTAAGATATACTTTATTGATCCCTGTGGGGATTAACCCATCCTAGCCGTGCAGCGCCTGGGGACCAACTCCAGTTCTTCTTTCCTGTTGCCTCGGTCAGGGGCAGAGACGGGGGGTATTAACCCCATCATACATTTGTTTGATGTAAGTACCCCCGGAACAGATATAATTTGCTCAGGGGAGGTCTGGAAAACACGGACCTGCCAATTTGGATGGGATTTGAAATCACCGGGTGTGTTTGTGTTGCATGGAAAAACCTGACCTCCCTTGAGAAACTCGTCTCATCCAAATGGGACTTAAATCCCTATTCACACTGGACCGGTGTTACCAAGGGGCCTCATGTGATTTGTAACGATTGTGGTCGTAATCCCACCCAGATCTGCCGTGTCCGCAATTGGTGAGGTGAAAAATTCCGCCACAAGCTGCCCCGAACACAGAGGTCACCGGTGACGTAAGTGATCAGTGACCATTTTGAGAGCGTTTCTGGCGGGAATTCGAGCAGGTAGGGCACCTCCCAGCAACACAGCAAATACACTGACGGCCTCTTTGGGTGATTCTCTTTTGAGCGGCCGCATGCCAACGCTCCCTCAGCCCGCCATCGAGCACACCGCCGCCTCCTGTACCAAAGTCCCGGGGTATCTTTGGGATTTGATCGGTTAATGGAAGTGAGATGCAGACTTTGTTTACCCCGTGCAAATGTAGGGAGGTAATTCCTAACTCGCAGGAGGGTCCCCAGGTAACTCTAGTCCGGCGCGGATAGGACGTAAGTCTGGATTCGCCGACTTCTACGGAGAAGTCATCAATCATGGCGGTTTTAACCCCCCTGATGCTGTTAGAGTAGAGGGCTGTGGTGGTGGTGGTGGGGCTGGGGGGGTGGGGGTTGTAAATGCATTTAACAGCACCAGAATATGAGTCAAGGTGTCATTGGAAATAAAGCTGGCGGCCTCCATCCGCAGCCCGGCGTGGTGTACGGCTTGTCCGCTGACAGCGGCTGAGAAAGAAACGACCTTCCATCTCAGGGTAATTGCAGTCTATTGTGGCCGGAGCCATTATGCCGGGGCGTAAGTAGCCCTGTGCCGTGGTAATGTGTCTCAGTGTCGATAGTCATCGTTACGTGAGAACACCGCCAGCCGCTGGAGAAAAGGTTTGTTGGGTCGGTGACGCCGCGGAGCATTTTTACCTGTCTTTACATGGTGCTAAAAGTGCAGCTTGTGTGGGAAGAGATAGCTGGTTGAAGGACGCCGTGTTGCCTGTGGCCCAGTTGTAGAGGGCATGTGGTTCCTAAAGGCTTTTCTTCAGGTGGGTAGGAATACGTGAGCAGCAATATTCTTCTGATCTGTGTATGTTGTTTTTGTTTTTTTGAGGGGGATACCCCCCCCCAATTACCCCACTCTTCTGAGCCATCCCGGCCTCTGCTCCACCCCCCTCTGCCGATCCGGGGAGGCCTGAAGACTACCACATGCCTCCTCCCATACATGTGGAGTCACCAATCGCTTCTTTTCAGCTGACAGTGAGGAGTTTCACCGGGGGGGACGTTCCCCCCAGTCCCCCCCCCTCCCCAGAACAGGCGCCCCAACCGACCAGAGGAGGCGCTAGTGCAGCGACCAGGACACATACCCACATCCGGCTTCCCGCCCGCAGAAACGCCCGACCAAGCCGGAGGTGACACGGGGATTCGAACCCGTGCCAACCCTCGTTTGTGCTTGTCAGGCAAAGGTCAGCTCATGAATATTAATGAGGACCAGGCCACTCCCCCAGCCCCCCCAGTTCTGGAGACGACTGAGGACAGTTATGGATAAGGGTTTAAAAAACACAATATTAGACACTGACAAGTAAAAAAAACACCAAACAAGGTGTTTAGAAGTAGTACTTTGGGTCTGGCTTCATGATGCCCCTTGTTATTACAATACCTCCACGTGTGAATATGGATCAGACATAAACACAGCAGCACATTCTGACGGTCACAAGGTCCAAAAGCCACATCAGCGGCACCGGTCCACCAAATGCACTTCCGCTAACGCATGGAAATAGTTCTTTATTTCCATGTTATTTATTATTTATATTGAAAATATTCTATATTATATGTAAATTTATATTAGATACATGTTTATATATATTATCTATATTGAAAAAATATATGTATGGCGTTATTTATATTGAAAATAACAGTTTCAATGGTGGGCGCTCCTGAATGAGTTTGTGACATTGGAGAAGGTCATAAATGAACGGATGAATGAATGAAAAATAAATAATAAATAAATAAATATGATCCCCCCCCCTACTATTGGGGAGGATTTGTCGTGTGTGTGTGTGTGTGTGTGTGTGTGTGTGTGTGTGTGTGTGCACATGTATCTAAGTGTGTGTGTGTGTGTGTGCACATGTATCTAGGTGTGTGTGTGTGTGTGTGCACATGTATCTAAGTGTGTGTGTGTGTGTGTGCACATGTATCTAGGTGTGTGTGTGTGTGTGTGTGTGTGTGAAAGTTTGCGTAGCAAATGCGGTGGAGCGTGTCCGTATTGGTTTGTACTGTATGGCTGCCGGTGTCCAGCGTGATGTTTGTGGGGCTTTTGTGTGGTGTGACGTGTTGTGAGTGGCTATCTGCTAATTACTTTTACGCTTGACTGTCCCCGTGTGCTCAGTGCAGGGCAGCGTCACACGTGTGTGTGATAAGGCTTTTACTGCGGATATCCGCCACACTGAGCCCCCAAGATTCACGGGTGGAGTTTTTACAGGGTGATGGTGTGTGGAGTACAGTGAGAGGTAATGGGAAATATAAAAGAGACTAAGATAGAGCACACGTCCTTGGAGAGTGTAGTAAAAAAAAAAGAAATATTACAACCAATATTGGCGTAGCTGTGTGTGTGTGTGTGTGTGTGTGTGTGTGTGTGTGTGTGTGTGTGTGTGTGTGTGTGTTTGTGTGTGTGTGTGTGTGTGTGTGAGCACATAGCACCTGTTTATGTTTCTGTTTCATATCATTTCTGCTTCTGGTGTGGGAAGATGGCGGCGCTAATTCACGTCTGCGGCGGCCTCGCCCGGTGCCGTCCATGCGGTGTCTTTGTCCACATCTGCATCTCGTTTTGTTGTGTCTTCGTCTGATGGCTGGGAGAGCTTGGTCTGCTGCATCCCCTGGGCCCAGGGACCGCAGCCCTGCCCGGAGCTGCACCCGAGGAGGTAATACCAGGCGCAGTGTGACAGGATGCAGAAGCGGGGCAGGCTAAGCTAACTGCTAGCTCATGCAGACCGGCGGTTGCAATAACACCGAAGGAGGTCTGGCGGCGGCCTCAGCTAGCGTTGACTGTGTTTTGGTGTCGTCGTGTGGGGTGCGGGGAGGTGTGTCGAAGGTGTCTGGCCCGGAGAGCTGGCGCTGGATGGGCTGAGAGAGCTTGGTCTGCTGCACCCTGTGGGCCCAGGGACCGCGGCCCTGATCGGAGCTGCACCCAAAGAGGAAACACCGAGGCCGGTCTGACAGGACGTGGAAGCGGGGCAGGCTAAGCTAACTGCTAGCCCATGCAGACCAGCAGTTCCGGCAGTCATCCTGGCTGGTGTTCGTTCTCTGGACAGTGGAAGTTTTGTGGACTGTGTTGCACTGAGTGGACTGTGTTGTTAGCTGTTTGTGTGTTTTGTTTTGTTTCTTGCTATGTTCTCTCTGTTTTGTGTGAAATGACAACAAATACTTCCCCATTCCCGCTTCCGCGTGCGTCTTTGCAAGCAAAGCTGCGCGTGAGGTCTGTGCAGGTGGTGTAGCGGCGTGGTTATGTCTGCAGACGCTGTTCCGGGCTCAGCCTCGCTGTTCCCGGCCCAGCCTCGCTGTTCCGGGCCCAGCCTCGCTGTTCCCGGGCCCAGCCTCGCTGTTCCGGGCTAGCCTCGCTGTTCCGGGCCCATTTGTCAACATTAAAGCCCGTTCCTGGTTTACACCCAAACAACCCAGTCTCATAACTTCTTTATTTTCTTTTCTTTCTTGTTTTTTTCTTTTTCCAATCAGAACCTACCCGAACGCTTCCGGGAAAACCTGCACATATCAGATCAGTGCCAGAAAACATTTTCACATCAACTTGTTTTCTCTTTTTCCCCCCAAACGGACGTGTAATTCCGCCCGAGTCACTCGCAGGGAGAGAGGGAACCTCTTCCTTCGTACAGTCAAGGACACCTCGGCAGCACATCTGCGTTAATGAGGTATTGATTCGCGAATCCGAGCTAGCGAGACGTTTAATGTTCGGGAACGGGCCGCCTCATATTCTGCTCTGCCCAACAATCACGCCACAATTATGCCCCACGCCCAGGCCGTGGTCCAAAGGGGGCTCGCGAGAAATGATAAGTGTGTTCTTTCCTCTTTCTTGTTTTTTCTTCTTCTTCTACCAACCAATTAGATCGTGCCCACGAGCCCACGACGAAGAGGTGGAAGTAGTGAGGCCGAGAGTTTAAACCAAAGCTGTAAGACACAATAAAAGACACAAAGGAACAACAGAAGAAACGCCAGAGGGGCGAGTCAAAGTCAGAATGATGAACAGATATTGAATAAAAAAAAAGAAAAACAAGACATTTGAATACAGACAAGCGAGGGCGAATAAATAGCCCTGGCAAGACGGACCGTAGAGACGGACAAAGACTTGGACGGAGAGGCGGCGGGGGGGGGGGGATCCATATGAGAGGAGTCAGGCCACCAGATGGTCTAATGACCACAGGAAACATTACAGCTGGCATCCACCAGCCGTACTAATGACACCGGCCATCCAAGGACCATGGCAAGAGTGTGCGAGAGTCTGAGTGGGTCCAGGTCGCTGTGTAGATCCGTGTGCCTCTGAGTTGCTTAAAAGCTGCAATCTGTGAGGTTTTTTCTCAGGAATTCATGCGACTGACAGGTGGTGATGATGTGGTGGTGGTGTTGGAGCAATATCCCAGTAGAATAGTGTTGTGATGCAGTTGGCTGTAGGAGGCGGAGAGAAACAGACCCGTTGACTCTGATTTTCTGGGACTACAAACAAGGTGTAGGACTACAAACCAGGTGTAGCAGCCATTGTGGCTGATGTTCTGTCGGTTCAGTAGTAAAAATGGATCCTGTGACCAAAGCTAATACAGTCTTGTGGTGACCCACATCTATATAACTAGAGACATTCACCTAAGAGGACAGTGTACCTTTAAGGGAAGAGGCGAGGGGTCAGATAATGCACTTCCGCTTCCGGTACAGAGTTCAGTGTCGTTGTCGAAGTTATGACATGCAAAGTTGGAGCTAGTAAACTACCTCGACTACATCTACTCTCACGTCTCCTGTCTCGTTGTTTTCTAACTCCACAGTCTGATGTATTACAAACTACGTCACACTATATGGGAACACTGTCGTATGGTCATATTGATTTTCTGGGACTACAAACAAGGTGTAGGACTACAAACAAGGTGTAGCAGCCATTGTGGCTGGTGTTCCGTCGGTTCAGTTGTAAAAATTGATCCTGTGACCAAAGCTAATACAGTCTGATGTATTACAAACTACGTCACACTATATGGGAACACTGTCGTATGCTCATATTGATTTTCTGGGACTACCAACAAAGTGTAGGATTACAAACCAGGTGTAGCAGCCATTGTGGCTGGTGTGCCATCAGCTCAGCAGTAAGCAGTTTCCACCCTTGTAGAAATGGATTCTGGGACCAAAGCTAACAGAGACAGTCTAAATAATGTACTGCAAACTACATCACACTATATGGGAACACTGTAGTACAGTAATTTTGCTTTTCTGGGACTACAAACCAGGTGTAGCATCCATTGTAGCTGGTGTGCTGTCAGCTCAGCAGTAATCAGTACCCACCCTTGTAAACATGGATCCTGGGACCAAAGCTAACACGGACAGTCTGGTGTATTACAGAGTGGAGGTCTCCATAAACGTGCTGTCATTTGAAGGAAATTATGTCGTCTGAAGAACAGGCTCAAGTTATGCTAACGTGGCGCAGTGGGTCGCCTCACAGCAAGAAGGTCCTGGGTTCGAGCCTCGGGGTACAAACTTGGGGGTCGTCCCGGGTCGTCCCCTATGTGGAGTTTGCATGTTCTCCCCGTGTCTGCGTGGGTTTCCTCCGGGTGCTCCGGTTTCCTCCCACAGTCCAAAGACGTGCGGGTCAGGCGAATCGGCCGTACTGAATTGTCCCTAGGGGTGAATTATCCAATTTCCCCTCGGGGATGAATAAAGTATTTCTGATTTTTGATTCTGAATGTGTCGGCCCTGTCAAGGCCTAGCAACCCGTCCAGGGTTTCTCCTCGCCGGCCAACTAATGACTGCTGGGATAGGCTCCAGCATCCTGCGGACCGACTTCGGATAAGCAGCTTGGATAATGGATGGGTGATCATCCTGGGTTAAGGTTTCAACTGAGGCGTTCGTCTGTTCGGTGAAAGTAACGTTGAACTGAATTTCTTCCTGGTAGTCAACGCAGACGTGAGTCTAGGCACCACTTCATTTTTGTCTGCGTATGTTTAAGAAATTTCGTTCGACCGGGTGTTTTCCTGTTATACCATCTTCACTTCCGTGCTCAGCTACTCCTCTTGTCCACCCATGACCCCTCCACGTGTTTCCTTCTGCCCCCTTTCTCCGCTCCCTCCACATCTTTTCCCGGTCTTCATTAGCCTCCTATCTCCTCCTGCTCCTCCATTCGTCTATCCTATCTAATCCCATTCGTCATCATTTTCCCATTTTCCCATTTTCTTTGATTCATTCATCACTTCCTGTCTCTTCCAATCCCTCACCCACTTACTTTTCCTTTGCTGCATCAAATCCTGGTTGGCGCTGTGTTCTTCTCACTGCATAATTTTATTTCTTTAGAAACTCTCCCTTTGTTGTGTGAGGTCACTCATAAACAGATAGATAGAGAGAGAGAAATGTCAGTTTGACTCCACTTTATTCTTTTGTACAGTTGTCTATGGGAGGAAAATTAATGAGAGGGAGGACAGTGGAATGGTGAGGATGCAAGGAGTAGAGGTGACGAAGGTGGATGAGTTTAAATACTTGAGGGTCAACTGTTTAAGTAATGGGGCGTGCAGAGGGGAGGTGAAGAAGAGAGTGCAGGCAGGGTGGAGTGGGTGGAGAAGAGTGTCAGGAGTGATTTGTGACAGAAGGGTACCAGCAAGAGTTAAAGGGAAGGTTTACAAGATGGTAGTGAGACCAGCTATGTTGTATGGTTTGGAGACAGTGGCACTGATGAAGACAGGTGGTGGAGCTGGAGGTGGAGCTGGAGGTGGAAGAGATGAAGATGATAAGATTTTCCTTGGGAGTGATGAAGAAGGACAGGATTAGGAAGGAGTATATTAGAGGGACAGCTCAGGTTGGACGGTTTGGAGACAAAGCAAGAGAGGCAAGATGGAGATGGTTTGGACATGTGTGGAGGAGAGATGCTGGGTATACTGGGAGAAGGATGCTGAATATGGAGCTGCCAGGGAAGAGGAGAAGAGGAAGGCCAAAGAGGAGGTTTATGGATGTGG
>JAJHIY020001347.1:50000-55000 GCA_022114975.2 Lampris megalopsis | reverse complement strand
AAGAAGAACTTGGATGGTGCATCCATCAGTGCTGCAAAGTAAAGGGTACTATTGAAGGTCTGTTTTTAAAGGAGTTTAACAAAAGACATATTATATCAGCTTATGCAGATCATATCATTGCTTTTGTCAAAAACCTGGAAGAGATTAAAAAAAAACTGGAGGAAAATGTTAAAGACTTTGGAACGATATCAGCTGCAAACGTCAATTGGAAAAAGAGTGAAGCAATGGCGGTGGGGAGTTGGGGGGGGGTCTACCCAGTGTACCTGGGGGTTGACATGGAAGAAATAAGGTTTCAAATATCTGGGCATGTACCTTGGCACTGGGACCATAGTCAAGAAGAACTGGGAGGGCGTGGTAGAGAGAGTAGAAGGAAGGTTAAATAAATGGAAATGGCTGAAGCCACAAATGTCCTTTAGAGTCAGGTCACTAGTCATTAACAACCTGATAGCTTCTGCTCTGTGGCATGGGTTGGCTGCCATGGAGCAACATAAAGGCCTAACACACACACACACACACACACAAATACAAGCCATCTTAGTGGATTGTTTTCTGGGAGAAGTTACATTGGGTACCTCAGAGTGTGTCATTCTACTAAAAGAGGAGTGGGGAGCAAGGTCTAATACACATAGAAAGCAGAATAGCTACATTCAGATTACAGTTTGCACAGATATATCTTACAGGTCTAAAAGCTGTGTTTGGAGAGATTTGACCAGCAGCATCTTGAGAAGGACAACTGGTCTGGGTTGAGACACTATAATTTTTATGGATTTGAGTCTGTGAGTTACCTCCTTTTTATCAAGCATGTTTTAAGACATGGAATTTATTCAAATGGAAGAGACTGGAGCCCACAAGCTCTTTGCACTGACTATTGGAAGAGCCTGTCATTAATGGGGCCAGAATGGATGTTCAAGACGGCACAACACCGGGTCTCACCAGCATGCTATGCACCACTGGAGCGGTCACTCTGAGGAGAATAGTGGATGTAGCTGGTCCTGGACTAACCTACACCCAGGCTGTGGCTTCTCTTCTCAGCCAGAGATCTATTCGACAGACCAGGAACATTTTAAATATGTTGATTGAGAGACTGACGGAGGAGGAGGAGGTTATGGTGCTGCAGGAGTACAGTGGTGGAGTGGACACACCTGATGAAAATGATCCATTTCCGGAGCTGGGCTTTTTTCCAAATCTGAATGGATTCTCGGGACCCTTATTAAATGTGATGGACTGTAAAAATTTGGACTTGCACACGTTCACAAGAAAAACTGCATGTAAATGTTGTGTGAAAGCACTGAACAAATGTAAACTGGGTGGGAGAGTTGACAGAGTGCAGAACAAGAACTAGATGTGGGCAGTGGGGTGAAACCAGCATGGAGAGCTTTATGTAAACCACCTCTAAAGAAAAGGACTGGTGATTTACAGTGGAGGATTCTACACGGTGTCATTGCGGTAAATAGTTTTATCTCTGTGATCAACCCCACAGTTTCAACTCAATGTCCATTTCGTGGAGAAGTAGAGGCTGTTCTTCATTGTTTTTACAGATTCAAAAGACTCCGTAAACTTTTTAATGCACTGAAGAATGTTTTTACTCAGCCGGTTTCGTGAGAGGTGGTCTAAGACTGTCTTTATTTTGGGAGCTTGCTGCAAATAATTGTGATGCCTCTAAGTGGCATCTACTAAATCTGGTAGTAGGGGAGGCCAAACTATCCAACTACAGAAGCAGGAAGAACAGAGTAGAGAACAGGACAGGGCAGGAAATACTTACTGTTTTCTTCTCATTGGTGAAAGCCAGAGTCTGGTTTGATTTTAATGGAGTCTATCATTTAGCTCCTTAAAGGAATGAGTAATGTGGGTGATTTTATCAAAAAGTGGTGCTATAATGATGCAATATGTTCTGTGATGACTTAATATTTAATACCATTTTTACCTAGGTGAAGAAATTGTTTTGTTTTTAATGGTTGTGTCATGGAAGACAATGTTTTGATTTTTATGTGTTTTTTAATGAAAGGTTTAAAAAAAATCAAAATATCTCTGTCTCTCTGTATCTCTCTGTATCTTTTTGTTTTAACTGTGTATGGCGATTGTTATGTTTTTCACTATGTATGTGAGTTTTTGTGTTAATATTGTTATCTTGATGTGAAGGAAAAATTAAAATTGGACCTTTAAAGGCTTGGTTAAAGGTCTCTCTCTGGCCCGTTCATAGAGGATACGTCTTCAGCGTGCCAACGTCTGTGGTCTCTTCCTTCACCTTGCGCTCTCTCTCTCTCTCTCTCTCTCTCTCTCTCTCTCTCTCTCTCTCTCTCTCTCTCTCTCATTATTTCAGCTCCAAACCAATATGACAGTCTCTGACAGTATCTGCCAGTCCTCCCAAATCCCCACCGATCAAAACTCAGTGTTTTACTCCATCGATCATCTCCTCCCTTTAAAGTCTTTACTTTAAAATCTTGGTCAACGTGACCATAATCTGGTTGGGGTCGTCCTCCTGGGATCAAGAAAGGACTTTTTAGCTCTGCCCTCCTCACGTCTGCGCTACCACAGCAAATATGGCCGTATGTGTCGATGTCTCTAATGCTCTTCCTCCTTCATCTCCTGCAATGTGGAAAGGAAAATGAAGGGTATTTTTTTAAATCCATATTAAACCATATCTCTGTTTACCTACTTTCTTTCTATCCAATATTCAAACAAAATGCATTTTTATTTCTTTTGTAAATCTGTCATTCAGAAGAGAATCTATATTCAGATCTTTTGCTCTCATTGGATAATCCAGGATATGGTATGATATGTTATGTCATATATTTTAATGTATGAGATAAACATTTTAAAACGACTATTAGTTGATTAGATATATGGTATGGTATGGTATGGGTTAGATTAGATTATGCTAACAACAATGTTGGTTGATTAGATCAGACATTAGATTAAATTAGATTAGATTAGATTAGATTAGATCAGAAATTAGATTAGATCAGATCAAGTCAGATTAGGTTAGATTAGATTAGATAAGATTAGATTAGATTAGATCAGAAATTAGGTTAGATTAGATTAGATCAGAAATTAGATTAGATTAGATCAGAAAACAAATTAGATTAGATTAGATAAGATTAGATTAGATTAGATTAAACAACATTCTAATCATCCCCATGAGGAAATTGCTTCATTGAAGTTAATATTTAGATAAACAACACAGCACAGTTCCAAAAGGTAAAGTTACTACATTGCTAGATATAAAGTCGAGCAGATATTTGCAGTTTACAGATGTATACTTTTTCTGCATTATGTACAAAAAAATTTGCATCATTTGACTCAAATTCCCCTTAAATTGCTTTATGTTCAACACTGAGCTCTCTTTTGATAAAGGTAACCACTTTCTAAGAGAAGGTGTTTCATACTCTACCAATTTCAACATGTTTCCTTTGTAATTAAACTCCTCAACTGCACAAACTCTGTGATTTCTACAGGACAGACATTTTCTGAAAAGGCAGGACTAAAACATGCTTTTAAAAACTGAAATATATCAAAATTAAATACTTTAAAGTAACAAGTTATGAACCCTTTCTTGGCATTTATTTTTCTGCTGATTTCTGCAGGTGAAAAATAAAATTTGCTGAGCCTGTCTGAGCTGTCAAAAGCTGAGCTCTCTTGAACTCTGACAGCGTCAGGAGTTAAAACCGATCCGTCGTGTCTTGTTAAATGTCTTGGGGCCCAGACAGGAGCTTTGAGGCCTTGTGGTGGCCAGTGATACAGATAATTTGCAAAAAAAAACTCAATGAGACGAGGATCCTTCAAAATAAGACTTTTATTGACGAATCAACAAAGTCTGAGTCAGGTCTGCAGAGTGACTGAAAATCAGACAAAAGCCTCCCTGTCTTTATACCATTTACAAATCTAGTGAACAGTCTACTTGCGTCAGTCAATGTCCTGCTGTTAATCAGGGTCCTTGTTGATCAGCAGGAGCCTCTCTATCGATGTAAGGATGACGTTAGGATGTCTTCAGTCATCGCCCTTTGACAGTCTAATGGTTGTCTTGATATGCTGCTACTGCTGCTGCTACTGTTTCCTGCATAATAATGGTTACACTTACATAATGGAATATCACTTATCATACTTTTGGGCATAAACAAGTTTATCCTCTACTGACGTTATGTCCTCGTTATGTGGCCTTGTGCTACTTGCCACACTTGTTTGTCACTCTAGTCGCATGAAATGGCGGATACCCACATGTGCCCTTACGTACTACCATAGCCTCTCATAAATATCTGTTGATTTTGGATGGGTCAAGGAATAGTCAATGATTGGTGATCCCCCCCCCCACATTTAAACAGATTCAACGGTTGGCATTGTCTGACACTTAACTATGACTCCGCAGACACCTTCTTACCTCCATTTGGAAGAAACCAATTGAAGCATATGTATCAATTTCACATATTCCACCTGATGGAGTTCTTCTTTTTCATTGTATCATCATTTTATTTATTTTTATTGCTATTATTATTTTGATGATGATGATGATGATGATGATCTGTGGTAATTGTAGTAGTAAATTTAATAGTCATAGTTTTAGTACAAGTAGCACAAATAGTACTAGTAGTAGCAGTACTTGTACTATTTGTAGTAGAGGTAGTAGTAGTGTTGGTATTAATAGCACCAATAGTAGTAATAGTTGTATTAAAAGTGGTAGTGCAAGTAGAACCTGTATTAATAGTGGTAGTAATAATAGTAGTGGTGGTGTTAATAGTGGTGGTAGTAGTATTCATAGTACCCATGGTGGTGGAAGTAGTAGTAGTGCCATGAGTTTTAATGGAGTTACAGAGTTTTTAGACGCAATTTTTGATCAGCATTGGTTACGTTTGTACATTTAAGTAGCCTTCATTTCAAATACGTGTGTGTGTGTGTGTGTGTGTGTGTGTGTGTGTGTGTGTTTGTGTGTGTGTGTTTGAGAGAGAGAGCGAGGACACATTAACGGATGTGAAACTGACAAGAGTTTGATTAAAACCTTGACCAAA
>JAJHIY020001347.1:0-45000 GCA_022114975.2 Lampris megalopsis | reverse complement strand
CAATCAATCCCTATTTTTTAAAAATTTTCTTAGTTCAAACAGCCACCCTCGTACTGCATGCGGCAGTCTGGAAGGAGTGGCCTCGCCACTTCCGTGACAAGGCGACTCCAGGCCGAACCCTTGCCTTTCCCGACACACCCAGAGACGCATTCATGTGACGAACACAAGCCGACTCCGCCCCCCTCCCGAAGACATTGTTGCCAATTATTGCTGCTTCATCGAGTCCGGCCATAGCCGGATCTGACGAGACCGGGGCGCGAACCCCGGTCCCCAGTGGGGCAACTGCATCGACACAAAGCTGATGCTCAGACCGCTACACCACTGCGGACCGGAAGCCAGAAGCTTTTTCGGCGAGCAATTCTCATAGGAATGAACAGGCGACATTTTTAGATCCGGTATCCAGTTCTACTGTAATACTTCCATGGTTATGAACGAGTTCCGTCTCTGAGTCTGTTCTTATGTCGAATTTGTGTGTAAGTTACATACAGTTCACATCTAGCGTCAATTAGTCAAATGTTTGTCTTAGTATATTTTACATAAAACATGATAAATATATTGTAACCGGTTATGTTCTTGCCCGGTGCGGGATTCGATACGGGGTGTACTGCACCACAAGGCGACATCGCTAACTGCTCGGCTAAAGGGTCAGACCCGTTAGCTAGGGGCTAACGTGTCTTATTAGTAGTTTACAGTCGTCACCCTCCCCGGAAGCACGCCCTCGCGCTTTGTTATTCCCGCGCTCCGAAGAGACTTCTGAGGATCTGCACACTTCCGGATCCCGCCGCTGCCACCAATGTAACCGGTTATTTTCTTGCCCGGTGCGGGATTCGATACGGGGTGTACTGCCCCACAAGGCGACATCACTAACCGCTCGGCTAAAGGGTCAGACCCGTTAGCGAGCTAGGGGCTAACGTGTCTTATTAGTAGTTTACAATATTTCAGCTAAAACATCATAATTGTAATAATGCAGCAGTTGCAGTAGATTTATGGGCATAATTCACCATCGCTTGTTGTTTGTATGAAGTTGACGTGGCGACTTCAAGGGCTCGGGGTGTGGCCATGGTGACGCGGCGCCATTTTGTTGGGCGGGTATATAAGGAAACAAACGCCACACGCGGGGGTGGCGGCCAAAGAAGGAAGTTGTTCGCGTCCGTTTCCGCCGAACTTCCGCCCAGGAATAACAGTAAATGTGGCCACAGTACAGTATTTCTAACCGAGAGAGAGGATACGCGGATAGGCACAAAACATTTCAACCCCCCCCCCCCACCCACCACCTGCCGGTCGGGGACGCCGGAAACGAGAGCCCGCTCGGGGCTCGCCTCCCCGCCTCACCGGGTAAGTGGGGAAAACCCCAAAAACAACGAGGTCATTTCTCCTCTCTGAACGCTTTATTATTTCCACTTTCGTTTCGGTGGTGATCCGTCCCCCCCCCCCCTTCGGTGCCTCATCATAATCCCTTGCAAACGATTTACAAATTGAAGCCATGATTACGAGGGCGAACACGCGAAGAAAATGGCGACCACAGCGTGGCTTTGTTCTCCCTCGGGCCGAAGAACCGCCCGAAGAACGCAGTGTTCTGAGCATCGCGAAAAGTAGTGCGTCCATTCGTTAGTAGGAAACATTATGTAAACTACTAATAAGACACGTTAGAGTGAGGAAGTGAGAGGAAACTAGTAGAGTAAAACCATGCAGAGCAGTGAAGAGACAACAGCAAAGGAACAGAGTCCAGACTATACCAACAAAACTGAAACACCCAAACAGAGTGAAAAGTGAAAAGAAAAATGTAAATGATGAAAAAGAGGCACAAAGTGAACAGGCGGTGGCATCACACCACAGGTAAAGCTGCAGAAGGTGTAGCGTTGAGCAGTGTTACGGATTTGATGGAGGAAGAAAAAAATCTGCAAGGTTCCTGTACTGAACAGAAAGCAGTCAGCTTGTACGTACAAGTGGCTCTTAAGCCAAAAAAGGAGCAATAATGGGGGAGAGGCAGGCAGCAGGAGGAACAAGTCTGAGGTTGAGTATCGAGGAGGAGGAAGAAGGGTACTGTGGTATAGACAGCCAGGTACCTGTACTAAAGAGAAAGCAGCAGGAGGTACAACTATCTGAAGCTGAGTTTAGTGTGGAGAAGGAGGAGGACTGTGGTGAAGACAGCCAGACTCGCACTACCTCCCAGTTGTCTGTTACAACAAAGCAAGAGTACTGTGATGCACGGCAGATTAAGAATTTCTTGCAACAGACAAAAAATGTGAGAAATGTAAAAGAGAGATTTTTTTGCAGTTAAAGAACTTTCTGTATTCTGTTGTATCCCAGATAAGGAGAAATAAAAAATAAAATAAAAAGAGGGCTACACTGATCAAGAGATGTACAGGTTAAAGAAAATGGTTCTGAAAATCAAACAGGAATTGCAGAATGAAGAGTCAGAAGAAGTATAAGGCAAATTATTTCCTTTTCCTATTAATGTTCTTTTCTTCTGTGTTTTTCTCACAACAGTCTCGATGGCCAACTTCAAAATCTCTACACTTAATTTAAATGGAGCGAGAGATGTGAGAAAGAGAGCTTGTCTTTTTGAACTTGTAAAGCCAAAGCTCATTGACGTCATATTTGTCCAGGAAACACATCGCAAAATCATGTTTGACACTGAATGGAAGAAGGAGTGGGATGGTAAAGTTGTTTAAGTCACTTTAAGTAAAACTAGTGGAGTGGCGCTCCTCTTTCCTAAAAACGTTCTACCTCAATCTTGTGCGGTAGAAGAAGTAGTGAAAGGTAGATTGATGATAGTTAGAGCCTTTTACTTTTGAGTCTTTTACTTTGGTTTTTGTAAACACATATGCTCCAAATGTAGGGCCTGACAGAGTTCAGTTTTTTAACTGACCTGAGTGTGGTTTTAAATCAGTGTGGGCCTGAAGAGGTTTTATTTCTTGGAAGGGACTTTAACAACACAGAAAGTGATAATGTAGACAGGAATCATATTGAACCTCATGCTGCCTCCAGATGTGCAGTAAAGCAGTTGAGAGAAACTCGTAGTGTAGTTGATGTGTGGCGAGAGATGCATGAGGACATTAGACAGTACACCTGGGTTCATAGTAGAGAAAAGTCTTTTATTATGGCACGTTAAATCGTTTTTATTATTTAAGGCATCATTTTAGTGTTTGTAAAGAATGCAGGAGTATGCCCGTAGGCTTTTCGGATCACTCAGTGGTGACATGCAACGTTTTTATCGCAAAAGTCCAACAAAAGTGTGCTTACAGGCATTTTAACACTGCTCTGTTACTAGATGCACACTTTAAAGAAACTTTTATATTCTTTTGGAATTTTTTTTTAAAACTAGGAATAGTGAGTTTACATCGTTGAAATGGTAGGATTGTGGGAAGGTATAGATTAAGCAGCTTTGTCAACAGTACACTCTCAATGTCTGTCACGACATTACCAAATCAATGAGGGATCTGGAGATTGAAATAATGGAGCTGCAGAGTTCTGCCGGGTCCACAGGAATACTAGGCTGCTTTGAAGACCTCAAGTCTAAAAAAGCCTTGCTGGCTGACTTTCTGGGCACTAAGCCACAGGGGGCGTTTGCCCGATCTCGCTTTGAGAATGCGCCTCTGATGGACTCACCTTCAAAAGTTTTTCTTCAGCCTAGAAAAGAAGAATGGAAAGAGCAGGTTCATCCATCTGAAATCGACATCAGGAAAGCTACTGACTGAGGCCAGTGAGATCCAGAAGAGAGCTGTGGACTTCTACTCTCTTCTCTACAGCCGTGAGAACACTGAGGATGAAGGGACGTTTGATTCCTTCTTCAGTGGGCTTTCCAGAATCTCAGAGGAGACCAACACAGAGTTGGGGGGTCCTCTGACTACAGAGGCGTTCTACAAGGCTTTTTGGACCGAACTGTGTGATGACATCACTGAAGTCTTCATTGAATGCCTTACTGACTCGTTTTTGCCCCAGAGCTGTAGGAGAGCAGTACTGATGTTGTTGCCAAAAAAAAGGCGACCTACAAGATATAAAGAGGTGGTGTTCAGTCTCTTCTATGTGCAGATTACAAGCGGCTTTCCAGAGTCCTGTCCAACAGAGTGAAGAAGGTGATGGATCAGGTCATCCGTCGGACCCAAACCTACTGTGTGCCTGGCAGGTCCAGTGACCTGGCGGGCTAGTGACAATGTGTCATTAATCACCGGGCACTGGACCTCCCGGATTAGTGACACATTGATGTTTTGGATGTCTCTGGTTCATTGGGCTTTGATGCTGGTCTGGTTTCTTTGGATCAGGAAAAGGGATTTGACCGGGTTGAGCACCAATACCTATGGAAAGTATTAGAAGGGTTTGCCCCCCCCCCGGACTTATTGCCAAGATTAAGGTTTTGTACGAAGATATTTTGAGTACTGAAAATTTGTGGTGTTTTCCGTAAACCTTTCAAAGCATCTAGAGGTATAAGAAAAGGCTGCTCGATGTTGGGCATGCTCTATGTGCTTTCAGTCAAACCCTTGTTGCACAATTTTCGCTCTTATATTGGTGGTCTGTTTTTACCTGATTTTAACAAACAATTTGTTTTATCTGTGTGCGCAGACAATATTGTTGTCATTGTAAAGAATCAAGATGATTTTAATTTGGTTGGAAAAATTGTAAAATGATTTGAAAAACTCTTGCCCACTTAAATATATTGGGTAAAAAGTGAAGCTTTAGTAGTTGGAAGGTAGTCTGCAGGTCTCCTTCAGCTGCCAGGAGGGCTAAATTTGAAGAAGGGGTGGGGGTCAAGTACCTAGGAGTGTTTTTAGGTGATGACCAGACTGTTGGGGAAAACTGGAAGGGAGTGGTGGAAAAGGTGGATGGAAGGTTACAAAAGCAGAGATGGCTGTTGCCACAGATGTCTTATAGAGGAAGAATTTAACTTGTTAATAATTTGGTGGCCTCCAACCTCTGGCACAAGCTGCCATGTATGGAACCCCCCTGCTGGATTGCTACAAAAAGTATAGACTATTCTGGTGAAGTTTTTTTGGGCTAAACTGCACTGGGTACCAGAGTGTACTATACCTACCAAAACAGGAGGAAGGGCAGGGTTTAGGGAATCTGTAGTGCAGAGTAGCAGCTTTTAGATTACAGTTCACACAGCATTACCTCACAGGGACTGATGATATGCTGTGGATAGCTCTCATGAGCACTATTTTAAAGAAGGTACATGGTTTGGGTTTAGATGCCTCTTTGTTTTTAATAGACTGTGTTTTTAAGAGCGTGCGTGACCTACCACCTTTCAATCAAGGACTGTTTATAGCCTGGGCTCTTTTTAAATGGTGCAGACTGGAGACCACAGCATCTCTGTTTTGGGTCTTGGAAGAGCCTTTAATCCATGGGGCCAGGCTGGACATTCAGGATGACAGCAGACCTGGTCTCAACTGGAGGCTATGATCAGCTGGAACTGTTAAATTGAAGCACATAGTGGATGCTGCAGGGCTGAAGCTTCTTGACACAGAGGCAATGGTTTCACTGCTGAGCTTGAGGTCAAGCCGACATACTAGGGACATTGTGAATATAAGGATTAAAAGACTCACCATTGAGGAACTGGACATGAGGCAGGACTATGCCGTTGGGACTAAGACTCCTAATAATGGAGATCCTTCCCTCAATTTGGGTCTCTAAATGGACCAGACTGGACTAATGGGACCTTTGCTGGTCTCTAATTTGGCTGTTAAAATGGACCTTTACGTGTTAGAGGGGAAAGTCTTGTACAAGTATTGTGTTGTAGCCATGAACAAAAGAATGCTGAATGAGAGAAAGAACACTTGTGTGGAGAACGAAGTTGAAAGTGGCAGATGATTGTAGACCAGTGTGGAGGGTGCTATATAAAGCCCAGTTGAACTAAAGGTCAGTTGACCTGCAGTGGAGGATCCTACAGGGCGCGCTGGCAGTCAATACGTTCATTTCAAGAATAAATCTAACTGTTCCCTTCCAGAAAGTGTCCTTTCTGTCAGCCCCCAGAGACAATTTTTCATTGTTACTTGCAATGTGAAAGACCAGGTGATATTTGAAGCTGTACAAACCATTTATTGAACGAAATTGTTTTTATTTTTGGCACTACGTACAAGAGGAAGGATGCAGAAAGTGGCAACTTTAAAATTTTGAGTGGGACAAGCTAAGCTAGCGATGCGTAGAAGTAGGAAAAGACGATTTGGAATTGTTTCGGTGGGGGTTTTAATTCCTTTGTTCATCGCACGGGTGAAGGCGAGAGTCTGAGTGGATTTCAGATTACTCACCCTAATGAACAACTTAAACGAGTTTATTGTGCGGTGGTGTTTCACTGCAGCCATTTGTTCGGTCAATGAGGGGCAATTGGCATTTGATTCTGTTTTTGCACAATATTTTTTAAACCCTTTCGGAGTCGATCTGACCTGGGGTTCTGTAATGGAAGATGTCATTGTTTTAGGACGTGTTAATGTAAAGAAGTGAATGTAAAGAAATGACTTTGTCTATGTTGTCAAAAGATGTGGACTTGTTACATTTTGTTCAGTAAAGAGCTGTTTAAAATTAAAAAATCTCTCGCTCTCTCTCTTGCTCGCTCTCCCTGTCTCTCTCTCTGTGGCTCTCCCTGTCTCTCTCTCTGTGGCTCTCCCTGTCTCTCTCTCTATGGCTCTCCCTGTCTCTCTCTCTGTGGCTCTCCCTGTCTCTCTCTCTGTCGCTCTCTCTTTCGCTCTCTCTCTTCCCTACATTCGCCATTACATGACAGTATGGCTGAGAACACAATCCCAGACAAAGCATCTGCTGCAGTGATGTCAGACAGCAGTTATGAACCAGATTATGGGGCTTATAGCATGAACTTTCTGCCTCCGCCTCGCTCGCCCAACCTCTGACAACTTATCTGCAACCTTTTTTTTCACTCCATCTCTCTCTCGCTCTCTTGCGTTGTTTCTTACTCGCTTGCTCTTTCTCTTTTCTCCTTCCTTTTCTCTTTGCTCCCTTTCTCTCTCTTTCACTCTCTCTCTCGGTTCTCTTTTTTTACTCATTTGCTGTCTTTGGTTTTTTCCCCCCCTCTCTCAACTATCCAGTTTGAACCCATGTCTCATTTACACGCTCTCATTCCTCCTCGCACTTTATTTTTAGTTTTATACAAGGCTCTCACTCCCCCTCTCTCTCCCTTTCTCAGGCTCTCTAGCCCTCTCTTTCTCTCTTCCTCTCTGTCTCTCCCTCGCTGTCACTCTCCTCTCTCCTCTCTATCTTTCTCACTCTCTTTCTCCTGCTCTTTGTCTGTCCCTCTCACACTCTCATGCTCTCTATCCCTCACTTTCGCCTTTCTCCCCCTCTCTGTCTTTGTCTCTGTCTGTCTCTCACTCTCTTCTCTCTCCCTTGTTCTCACTCTTCTCGCTGTCCTCTCTCTCAGTCTCTTCTCTCATTCTGTCTTCGTTCTCCATCTCTTTCTCCCTCGCTCTCACTCTTCTCTCTTCTCTCCATCTCTCTTCTGTTCTCGCTCTCCTCTCTCTCTCTCACGCTCTTTATTTTCTCTCTATCTCTCTCCCTCACTCTCACTCTTCTCTCTTCTCTCTCTCTCTCTCTCTTCTCCGTCCTCTATCTCTCACTCACTCTCTATCTCCCTTTCCCTCCCTTCTCTCTCCTCTCTCTCTCTCTCTCTCTCTCTCTCTCTTTGTCGTCATGCCTCCTTTCTGTCTTTACTTCACTCTCTTAGTGTCAGTCTCATTTTGGTGACCATCTGTTTCTCTCTCTTTAAGTTGGTCTCTTATTTCAGTTATTCCTCGCCGTCCTCTATTCCAGCTCTCTTTCGCTTGTGTCTCATGTGTTCATCCCCTACTGCCCCTTCTTCTCTACTACCCCTTCCTCTCTACTGCCCCTTCCTTTCTACTGCCCCTTCCTCTCTACAGCCCCATCCTCTCTACTGCCCTTCTTCTCTACTGCCCCTTCCTCTCTACTGCCCCTTCTTCTCTACTGCCCCTTCCTCTCTACTGCCCCTTCCTTTCTACTGCCCCTTCCTCTCTACAGCCCCATCCTCTCTACTGCCCTTCTTCTCTACTGCCCCTTCCTCTCTACTGCCCCTTCTTCTCTACAGCCCCTTCCTCTCTACTGCCCCTTCCTCTCTACTGCCCCTTCTTCTCTACTGCCCCTTCCTCTCTACTGCCCCTTCTTCTCTACTGCCCCTTCTTCTCTACTGCCCCTTCTTCTCTACTACCCCTTCTTCTCTACTACCCCTTCTTCTCTACTGCCCCTTCCTCTCTACTGCCCCTTCTTCTCTACTACCCCTTCCTCTCTACTGCCCCTTCCTCTCTACTGCCCCTTCCTCTCTACTGCCCCTTCCTCTCTACTGCCCCTTCTTCTCTACTGCCCCTTCTTCTCTACTGCCCCTTCCTCTCTACTGCCCCTTCTACTGCCCCTTCCTCTCTACTGCCCCTTCTTCTCTACTTCCCCCTCTTCTCTTCTGCCCTTTCCTCTCTACTACCCCTTCCTCTCTACTGCCCCTTCCTCTCTACAGCCCCTTCCTCTCTACTGCCCCTTCCTCTCTACTGCCCTTCTTCTCTACTGCCCCTTCCTCTCTACTGCCCCTTCTTCTCTAATGCCCCTTCCTCTCTACTGCCCCTTCCTCTCTACTGCCCCTTCCTCTCTACTGCCCCTTCCTCTCTACTGCCCCTTCCTCTCTACTGCCCCTTCTTCTCTACTGCCCCTTCCTCTCTACTGCCCCTTCTTCTCTACTGCCCCTTCCTCTCTACTGCCCCTTCCTCTCTACTGCCCCTTCTTCTCTACTGCCCCTTCCCCTCTACTGCCCCTTCCTCTCTACTGCCCCTTCCTCTCTTCTTCCCTTCTTCTCTACAGCCCCTTCCTTTCTACTGCCCCATCCTCTCTACTGCCCTTCTTCTCTACTGCCCCTTCTTCTCTACAGCCCCTTCCTCTCTACTGCCCCTTCTTCTCTACTGCCCCTTCCTCTCTACTGCCCCTTCCTCTCTACTGCCCCTTCCTCTCTACTGCCCCTTCCTCTCTACTGAGATCGCTGGCTTTAACACAGCAGAACAGGAAAAAACGGTTCGAGTGGGGACGGGTCGGCGGCCGAGACGATTCACTTTGGATTTATATATTTTTTTCCATCGGCTTTATTGGATTTTTCAGTTCAGTTATTTCTACAACTGCTGCGGCCCGCCAAGTTGTCAAACTACTACAGCTGCCCTCATCTTTTATAGCTTATGTGTGTTTTTTTTTTCCTTTTGTACAAGACAGTGCTTTTCTCTCAGATTCAAGATGTACACCAAGCATGCTTTCATGCAAACTACACGAGCTTTATGTGGAAAAACAAAACATTATCTCCATCAGCACACAGGAAGAAGGGAATAGGGATAGGCTGGTATGACCATTTCATACGGCTTTATGGTGACCAAAATGATCGTGGTTTACTGTGTTATCGCAGTATCCTTTACGATGTTTGTGAAGTACACTGAAGTCATTTCTTAATATTTAGGTGGAAAATTCCTCGTTTTGAATACACAATTTACAATAAACAGGGATAAGTCAGAAATCAGAGACATTATTTTATTGTCATGTGCGTTACATGCACGAGGGATTTAGCTTGATATTTTTGGTACAGACTAAGAGAAAAAAAACTGTATAAAATAAAATATTCTTGAGAATGGGCGGCACGGTGGTGCAGTGGTTAGCGCGGTCGCCTCACAGCAAGAACTTTCTGGGTTCGAGCCCCGGGGTAGTCCAACCTTAGGGGTCATCCCGGGTCATCCTCTGTGTGGAGTTTGCTTGTTCTCCTCGTGTCTGCGTGGGTTTCCTCCGGGTGCTCCGGTTTCCTCCCACAGTCCAAGCACATGTAGGTCAGGTGAATCGGCCGTACTAATTTGTCCCTAGGTGTGTGTGGGGGTCCTGTGATGGACTGGCCACCTGTCCAGGGTGTCTCCCCAACTGCCGCCCAATGACTGCAGGGATAGGCTCCAGGATCCCTGCCACCCTGAGAGCAGGATAAGCGATTTGGATAATGGCTGGATGGATGGAAGAATTCTTGAGAATATTTGAGCACACAGTGACACCAATAGTGTTTCTGTTGTTGGGAGACTTTTTACGGTGACAGCAACCCTGCAGCCGGTGTGTTTACTGCATCACGTGACACTAACACTTTTATCAGGTTAGATATACAAACCTGGACAATTTTCCCCATTGCAAAGTCCAAATACATTAAATCTGATTCTGATTCTGATTAAACGTTAATTTTCCTTGCATTTCCATATAAATCAGCAGGTAGTGATCACACGGTTAGAGCATTAACTTTGACGGTTTGCCCGTTCCATCAAAATCTGCCACCCATAAGAATACGTGACCCTGCTGTGATACTACCTCAATTTGGACCCCCCCCCCCAAATATGCTAATGCTAGTTTTAACCACAAACACCACGCACGTCTAAACTGTCCCCAACCAACACCTGAACTTCACCGTTTCTGATTTTATACCTAAATTAAGCCATATCTAGCTGCCGTATCCTGGCGGAAAAAGTGTGTTTTGAGAGAAGGGTGGCATCATCTGATGGGTCTCAGATTTTGGTGTCGCAAACCCTTGTTGCTGCAACTTTCCTTCTGCACATTTTGGACGTATGGTGTTCATCTTCTATCGGCTTCTCTTCAGCACTTTTGTTTTTCTTTTTGGATTTTTTCCCCTTTTTCTCTCCAATTGTCAGTTGTACTTGGCCGATTATCCCACTCTTCTGAGGCGTCCCGGTCGCTGCTCCACCCCCTCTGCCGATCAGGGGAGGGCTGCAGACTACCACATGCCTCCTCCGATACATGTGGAGTCGCCAGCCGCTTCTTTTCACCTGACAGTGAGGAGTTTCGCCAGGGGGACGTAGCGCGTGGGAGGATCACACTATTTCACCCAGTCCCCCCCCCCGAACAGGTGCTCCGACCGACCAGAGGGGGCGCTGGTGCAGCGTCCAGGACACATACCCACATCTGGCTTCCACCCGCAGATACGGCCAATTGTGTCTGTAGGGACGTCCGACCAAGCCGGAGGTAACACGGGGATTCGAACCAGCGATCCCTGTGTTGGTAGGCAACAGAATAGACCTCCAGGCTACCCGGATGTCCCCCCTTCAGCACTTTTAATGCAACCAAAATATGATCAAACTTGCATCCAGCCCTGTGTGTACTGAGCTGGGAGATGTTGGTGTGACTGGTTGATGTTGGGCGGTGGCATGTCCTCGTTCCATCTGAGAGATATTTTGTTAAAATGCGGTGATTGTGAGACAGGGTTATTGTGGAGATTGAAATGGTAAACGGTTTACTTACCATAGAATATTTTTACCGTGGTAACCGGTAACCACCCATCTTTAGTCGCTGGTTGCTCAGGTTTTAACTCGAGGTGCGAGCACCTGGCAACTCGTAAGATGAGTAAGATTCGGTAGATTTAAAAAAGAAAATGGCAACATGTTTAGCGTGAACTCAAAAAGTTCGCTGGGTCCTGCCACAGAAACAGAAATAAACAATCAATCAATCAATCTATCTATCTATCTATCTATCTATCTATCTATCTATCTATCTATCTATCTATCTATCTATCTATCTATCTATCTATCTATCTATCTATCTATCTATCTTTTCCCTTCGTACAACAAATGATTGTTTATCTATATAATAAATCAATTGAACATTGAAGATTATTTATTAATCATTGTTTTCCACTGTTTCCTGTCCAGTTGACCTCTACTGTGAGTACCATCAGCCTGTTGTTTAATGTTATCTTTAGTTTTTATTGTATCATTTTTTGTCATTATTATTTTAGAAATTAACTTGTATGTTTAACTGAGAGCAATTTACCAGGTTAAATTCCTTGTGAAAATGTGATTGAGAAGAACAGGATTGTAAAAAATGAGACAAAGGCTTAAGTTTTTTTTTTTAAAACATTTAGTACAAAAAGGAAAATCAGAGAACAAAGCCGTTTCATAGTTTCATAGTCATCCGTCTTCTGGTATTTTCTTTTTCTTCTCTTTTTTATGTATGTATCCAATATGTCACCAACAACAGAAACACAGTGTTTGGACCCACTCATTATTCGTTGTGGTTACACATTGAAGCCACATGTCATCCACATATATTCAGTTTTGGCTTTCAGTACTTGCACATTTTGCACAACAAATATTGAGATTATAAACGCAATTGCAAAATCGCATTTCAAGCAAGACATAGAAGATGCTATAATGAGCTCCTCCTTTTTAAAATCTAACATAATTTGGCTGCAAGCTACAACCGTGTCTTACCCCCGTCTGTAACTCTGAGGATGTGTCAGTGGCGTCCACTGACACGTGATATCGGTTTAGTAGTGATATGTAGGTCACATACAATGGACAGTCATCAGCCACAGCCCGCATCTACACTGTTTTATCTAAACTCGGTTTTATCTAAGCTCTTTTATCTAAACTCTGTTTTATCTAAACTCTGTTTTACCTGAACTCTGTTTTATCTGAACTCTGTTTTATCTAAGCTCTTTTATCTGAACTCTGTTTTATCTGAACTCTTTTTTGTCTAAATTCTGTTGTATCAGAACTGTTTTATCTGAACTCTGTTTTATCGAAACTCTGTTTTCTGTAAAGTCTGTTTTCTCTAAAGTGTTTTCTCTTACCTCTGTTTTCTCTAAACTCTTTTATCTGAACTCTGTTTTCTCTAAACTCTTTTATCTAAACTCTGTTTTATCCAAACTCTTTTATCTGAACTCTGTTTTATCTAAATTCTGTTTTATCAGAACTATTTTATCTGAACTCTGTTTTCTCGAAACTCTGTTTTCTCTAAACTCTGTTTTCTCTAAAGTGTTTCTCTTACCTCTGTTTTATCTAAACGCTTTTATCTGAACTCTGTTTTCTCTAAACTGTTTTATCTAAACTCTGTTTTATCAGAACTGTTTTATCTGAACTCTGTTTTATTTAAGCTTTTATCTGAATTCTGTTTTATCTAAATTCTGTTTTATCAGAACCTTATTTTATCTGAACTCTGTTTTATCGAAACTCTGTTTTCTCTAAACTCTGTTTTCTCTCAACTGTTTTATCTGAACTCTGTTTTATCTTAACTCTGTTTTATCTGAACTCTGTTTTATCTAAACTCTGTTTTGTCTGAACTATGTTTTATCAGAACTCTGTTTTATCTAAATTCTGTTTTATCTAAACCCTTTTTTTCTAAACTGTGTTTTATCTAAACTGTGTTTTGTCTGAACTCTGTTTTATCTGAACTCTTTTTTCTAAACTGTTTTATCTAAACTGTTTTATCTGAACTCTGTTTTATCTAAACTCTGTTTTATCTAAACCCTTTTTTTCTAAAATGTGTTTTATCTAAACTCTGTTTTATCTAAACTCTTTTTTTTCTAAACTGTGTTTTATCTAAACTCTCTTTTATCTAAACTCTGTTTTATCTAAACTCTGTTTTTCTAAACTGTTTTATCTGAACTCTGTTTTATCTAAACTCTGTTTTATCTAAACCCTTTTTTTCTAAACTCTTTTATCTAAACTCTTTTATCTGAACTCTCTGTTTTATCTAAACTCTGTTTTATCTGAACTGTTTTATCTAAACTCTCTGTTTTATCTGAACTCTGTTTTCTCTAAACTGTTTTATATAAACTCTTATCTGAACTCTGTTTTATCTAAATTCTGTTTTATCAGAACTCTTCTGAACTCTTTTATTCAATTCAATTCAATTTTATTGTCATTAAAAACAATGTGCAGGCACATGTTAAAAATTAAATGAGGGGTTTATCTAGACTGTTATCTAGACTGTTTTATCTAAAATCTGTTTTATCTAGACTCTGTTTTATCTGAACTCTGTTTTATCTAAACTCTTTTTTATTTAAACTCTGTTTTACCTGAACTCTGTTTTATCTAAACTCTGTTTTATCTTAACTCTGCTTTATCTAAACTCTCTGTGTCATCTAAACTCTGTTTTATCTGAACTTTGTTTTATCTGAACTCTGTTTTATCTAACCTTTGTTTTATCTAAACTGTTTTATCTAACTATTTTATCTGAACTCTCTGTTTTATCTGAACTTTTTTATCAAAACTGTTTTATCTGAACTCTGTTTTATTTAAACTGTTTTATCTAAACTGTTTTTCTAAACTCTGTTTTATCTCAACTCTGTTTTATCTGAACTCTCTGTTTTATCTGAACTCTGTTTTTTCTAAACTCTGTTTTTATCTAAACTCTGTTTTATCTAAATCACTATTTTATCTGAACTCTGTTTTTTCTAAACTGTTTTATCTGAACTCTCTGTTTTTATCTAAACTCTGTTTTATCTAAATCACTATTTTATCTGAACTCTGTTTTATCTGAACTCTGTTTTATCTAAACTCTGTTTTATCTAAACTGTTTTATCTAAACTATTTTATCTGAACTCTCTGTTTTATCTGAACTTTTTTTTATCAAAACTGTTTTATCTGAACTCTGTTTTATTTAAACTGTTTATCTAAACTGTTTTTCTAAACTCTGTTTTATCTCAACTCTATTTTATCTGAACTCTCTGTTTTATCTGAACTCTGTTTTTTCTAAACTCTGTTTTTATCTAAACTCTGTTTTATCTAAATCACTATTTTATCTGAACTCTGTTTCTTCTAAACTGTTTTATCTGTTTTTATCTGAACCCTCTTGTTTTATCTAAACTCTGTTTTATATGAACTCTTTTATCTAAACTCTGTTTTATCTAAACTCTCTGTTTTTTCTGGCACACGATGTGAGACATACCAACACATATAGAGAGATGAAACTGCACGTGTGCGTGTGTGTGTGCGTGTGTGTGTGTGTGTGTGTGTGTATGAGACAGGCAGACAGTCAGTTGGGCAGACAGACAGACAGACAGACAGACGAAAATACAGACATACAGACAGACAGTCAGACAGACAGAAATACACACAGGCCATCAGACAGACAGACAGTCAGGCAGACAGACAGACAGACAGACAGACAGACAGACAGACAGACAGCCATACAGGCAGTCAGCCAGACAGTCAGACACACACATACACAGTCAGACAGACAGGCAGGTGGTCAGACAGACAGACAGAAAGTCAGACAGACAGTCACACAGACAGACTGAGTTAGTAAGATGGTGAGCTGAGGCTGGTGAAGATCCCTCCCATGCTGTAATGCTCTGGTGTTATGATTGAAGAGTATTAAACAGCGATGATATGAGTGAACTTTCTGATGTGTGTGGCTGTGGTACCAGGCAGGCCTGATGCTGAGTGGATGGGTGGATGACACATGCTGAGAGTTTAATTATCTCTGAGAGTCTTTTCTCAGCAATATCCTTCACCTCCCGTCAGCTTCCCTTTTGTGCCCTGACATCTTTACCCTCATCATCCCGCACTCTTCGCTCCTCTTACCGCAACCCTTTTTATCTATCTATCTATCTATCTATCTATCTATCTATCTATCTATCTATCTATCTATCTATCTATCTATCTATCTATCTATCTATCTATCTATCTATCTATCTATCTATCTATCTATCTATCTATCTATCTATCTCTGTTATTCCTCTCTCTCTCTCTTATTCTCCTCTCTCTGTCTCTCTCTGTCTCTCTCTCTGTCTCTCTCTCTCTCTGTCTCTCTCTATGTATATATACGTATATAATCCAGTGAGTCAAGTAAATTCTTTATGAGGCAGCACAAGCCTGTTTGGGAGCTGCGAGTCGACCGGGGGTGGGGGGGGTGGGGGGGCTCAGATTCCTAGACCACGTTATGACAACTTCGATCAGGCCAGACATAGTGCTATCATCAGCCACTTCAAAACAGGTGCTCCTTATAGAGCTGACGGTTCCCTGGGAGGACCGGATGGAGGAGGCAAATGAGCGGAGGCGGTCCAAGTACCAGGAGCTAGTGGATCAGTGCCTGAAGAGAGGCTGGAAGGTGCATTGTGAGCCCATTGAAGTGGAGTGTAGAGGCTTTGCTGGTTGCTCACTCTGCAAGTTCTACACTCTACTTGGCATCATGGGCTGCAAAAAGAAAACCTTCAAGTCTTCCATGGAGGCTGCAGAGAGGGCCTCCATGGAAGATCAGATGGAGTGATCTCTGGGTCAATGCTGTTGGGACACAAGCCAGGGCCTGATCAACTCTAGCTGCATTGCCTGAGAGAGGGTGTATGGTGTTGAAAGACCCAGAACACCCGAGGACCTCAGGAAACATCGCTAATGATGCATCCCAGTGCACTGTAGGATGTATCTTCGAATCATATATGTATGGGCTACTGGAACAAGACATTCATGGACAAGGGCCGAGAACCTGGAATTGATGGAATGCTACTATATCAGCAAACCTCTGGAGAGGGGCTATATGAATTGTATGTGGGAACTGTGGACCAGTTGGAGACCTGCTTCCACACTTACTTAGAAGCAGCTAGTGGCTCAATGCTCAAACATCAATAGAAGGAAGCTACTGTCACGACTTGACAAGGAGAGGGTCCAACAGGATGACTATACAGTTCAGCACCCTGAATGGCTGCCCAGTAGGCAGGAGATACATGAGGACCGACCTCAACCAGCAGAAACAATCCTACCAGCCATGAAAGCTGAAGCTACTGAGGTTCAAATGAGAATCATGACCAGACTAAAGACTGTCAACCCCTGGGCATGGCTTCCACGACTCATTGATAAAGTACTATGACAAAGCTTGCTTGAGATAGTACTTGAAATACCCAGCTGGAATAGTAAGCTGGCCAACGGAGGATATAAAGGCCACAGATATCAGGACGTTGAAACTCCTCACAATGCACGGAGGGTTCCATTCAAAGTCCAGCAACTTGAGACTGTACAATAAGCGAAAAGATGAGGGCTGAGGGCTAGTGAGTGTCAGGGCCAGTATCCAGAATGAAACAAGGAACATCCATGAGTACATCAGAAAGAGGGCCCCCCCAGGAGGAACTGCTGAGTGATTACCTCAGGTAGTAGAAGACAGAGAGTACGGAGGAAAAAGAAGAGGAGGTATCATGGGAGATCAACCCCTGCATGGAATGTATCATCAACAGATAAAGACGTAGCTGTTATCGAGAAATCCTACCAGTGGGTAGAAAAGGCTGGACTGAAGGACAGCACAGAGGCTGTGATCATAGCAGCACAAGAACAGGCACTCAGGACCAGATCGGTTGAGGCTGGGGTCTATCACACCATACAACACCCAAGATGCAGGCTGTGCAAAGATGCCCCTGAGACAGTCCAGCACTTAGTAGTAGCAGGGTGTAAAATACTAGTTGGGAAAGCATACACTGAAAGGCATAACCAAGTGGCTGGGATAATGTACAGGAACGTCTGTACTGAATACAGACTGGAAGTCCCCAAGTCCAAATGGGAGACACCACCAAAGGTGGTTGAGAATGACAGAGTTAAGATCCTGTGGGACTTTAAAGTTCTAGACTGATAAGCAGGTGCTGGCTAACCAACCAGATGTTGTGGTGGTTGACAAGGAACGGTAGACAGCTGTAGTGATCAATGTAGCAATCCCTAGCGACGGCAACATCAGGAATGAAGAGCATGAGAAGCTATAGAAATACCAAGGGCCAAGGGCAGTGCTAGATCGGATGTGGAAGGTGAAATCCACAGTAGTCCGAGTGGTAATAGGAGCACTAGGGGCTGTGACCCTCAGATTGGGAGAGTGGCTCTAGCAGATTCCAGGAACAACATCTGAGGTCTCTGTCCAGAAGAGTGCAGTCCTAGGAACAGCTAAGATGCTGCACAGAACCCTCAAACTCCCAGCCCTCTGGTAGAGGACCCGAGCTTGAGAAAGACACACACCACCCGAAAAAGGGTGAGAATGAGATTATTATTTGACTAGTCACACTCCTGCTGTCCAAGCTCTCTAACCGCACAACTATGCAGAGCCAAAGAAAATTGTTTTTGCTGATTTTCTTTTTTCTTTTTGAGGGTGTTATTATTTCTGTGTCCTTAGCTGGTGTGAAATCCCTTCTTGTCATCTGGTGAGTTGGAGAACTGCTGAACTGGAAAAGTACAGCTGATGTCAAGGACTGTGAAATAAACTAAGACAGAAAACATGTGCTTATAAGTATGTGTGTGTGTGTATGTGTGTGTGCGCGCGGGTGTCTTTACGATGTACAGAAAGTGGGGGGGGGGCAATACAGAGAGAGTGAAAGAGAGGGGGACAGAAACGGGGAAAGGAGAATTAAAGAAGGACGGAGAAAATGAAAGACAGAAAAGAAGAGACTGAAGGGGTGAAACACAAAAGAGGAAAGCAAGAAGATGAAGACAGGGCATATAGAGGTGTGTGAGGGGTGTGTATGAAGGAGATGTGGAGGTGTGCATGTGGTGTAGAGGTGAGTGTGTGTAGAGATAGGATGTGTGTGTATATGGAGGAGGGTGTTGTGTAGAGGTTTGTTGATTTTAAGGTGACAAAACGAAGCAGAACTTGTACAGCAAAATTACTTGTTTCAAATAAGTCACTAACAAAAGAATGTTGTGCTGTGTAACAAAAGCATGTTGTGTTTGCATGGTGTGATGTGCGCAAAGACCCCGGCGCAAGCGGACCGCCAGTTTGCAAGCAATTGGTCGACCTCCCTCTGTCTGTAATTGGACCAGATATCACGTGGTCGGTGATGTCACGGTTGATTAGCGGGTCACTGAGCTTCCCTGTAATCATTCTACGCCCCCTAGTGGTTTGGACTGATATACGAAAGACAAAGAGTTCGCGTTGAGTATGTTGACAACAGGGTTCAGGGACTTGCTTGGTTTTCTTTTGTGGCATCGGCACATCTCTCAAACCTACAAGCCCCTTTAGCAAGACAGACAGTCAGACAGACAGACAGACAGACAGACAGACAGATAGACTGACTGACTGCCAAACAGACAGACAAAGAGAGACTGACAGATGGACAAACAATCAGACAGAGACAGACAGGCAGAGAGACTGACAGGCAGTCGGGCAGACAGACAGACAAACAGACAGGAAAACAGTTAGACAGACAGGCAGACAAACAGTCAGACAGAAAGACTGAAAAAAAGACAGACAGACAGAGACTGGCAGACAGACAAAGACAGAAAAAAACAGTCAGACAGACGTACAGCTAGACAGGCAGAAAGTCAGACAGAGACGGGCATTCAGACAGACAAACAGTCAGACAGACAGAAAGACTGGAAAAAACAGACAGACAGATAGAGATGGGCAGAAATATAGAAAAAAACAGCCAGACAAACAGACTGACAGACAGTCAGACAGGAAAACAGTCAGACCGATAAACAGTCAGACAGACAGAGACGGACTTTCAGACAGATAAGCAGTCACAGAAAGACTGAAAAAAACAGTCAGAGAGACAGGCAGATAGACAGAAAAAAACAGACAGACGGACAGACAGACGGGGAGACAGACAGGGTTTCTGATGATAAATATAAAGCTGGTTGGTGATACCTCTGGAGAGGGGCCAACCTTGACTCTGCTGCATGAAAACAGAAACAACATGGAAAACGAGTCAAATGTCCTCCATCTGTAACACTGACCGCCAACACGGACCTGTGATGGAAATATGAAAGGACATGGGATCTGGAGAGTTTATACCCTTTCATTTTTATTAAACCATAGCATGATACCACGAGATAACATTGTCACTTATGACATAAAAGAATATGAATAAATATAGAAACAACATTTAGAAAAAAATAAAACTAAAAAAATAGAACACTAGCTTGCATCAGGCTGTTATAGTTTTACCCAAAATTCAATTAAAGAGGAATCTATCTTAAAATATTCCAGACAGACAACGATGACAGGGTCAAACGTTCTTTGTTACTCATCTGGAAACGATAAAAAAAAAACTATTTTATGAACCCAACACTCTTAACATATTTAAAGGTTCAGAAGTCCATTTTGCTATTTTTGGGGTAGTTTTCTTTCAAGTCCAAAGTTACTAATCTTCCTCAGCATGTGATGAAAAATGTATTAGGCCTATATGACATTTTGGGAACGGACTGATTTTTGGAAAATATGCCGCATAAAAACAAATATCCTCGGCTCAAAGATGGGTATTTAAAGAGTTGTATTGAAGCATGCTATATTTCCATTATGAAGGATGCGTCATGACCTTATTATCCCTCCAGCTGTTAGCATGTCAGCTGCAGCGTTAGCAGCTAATAGGTGATGATGATGATGATTTATTTCGAACATGTAAATAAGCAGGATATAACCTACAGATAAGCCATTGCCAAGTGATCAACAAATCCACACATCAAACTCAGCGAACAAATCTCCGTATGCATCGGATTATTTGTTACATGTTGGAAAAGCAGTTGGAGGAAGTACACACTCATTTTTTCCTACCCCTTCTCACCTACTCTTAAGTTAATTCAGCTACTATACATTACGAGCTCAATTCCCACTGTACTGTATAGTTCACATTCAATGCAAGTTGTGCTGCACAATACAAACTCACCTACTGTGAACAATAAGAGAAAAAAAGAAAAGAAAAACATCCTAATGTCAGGTACCCAGAATAAGCAGATCTCAATGCTACCTACAACCCAAATATCCACTTATTGTCATAGAAAAAAAAATGTAGTAAGAAATGTTTAGAAATGAATAAAACTTAGACAGTTAACACAACTCTTCGTCGTCCCTATATGTCAAACCTTTGTACTTCTTGAACTGTGTAATGTTTGTACTTTTGAGTTCCGTGCTCACACTGTTCCACAATTTTACCGCACAGATTGAAATAAATGCCCATGCTCTTCAAAGTTGCACCAACACATCATTTCTTGAAGTTTAATTTCCCTCTCAAATTACATTCCCCTTCTCTGTCTGAGAATATTTTTTTTTATATTACTCGGTAGTAGATTGTTTCTTGCTTTGAACATTATTTGTGCTGTGTTAAATTCTATTAAATCCCTGAACTACAAGGCGCTTGCCTTTAAAAATAGCTTGTTGGTGTGTTCACAATGTCCTACATTATTAACTATCGTTACGGCTCTTTTTTGTAGTATACATCATAGTTGTAGGTTGGTTTTGTAGGTGTTACCCCATACCTCCACACAGTGAACAATACAGAGTGTGCAATGATTTATGATCCAGAATGTGACTTGCTATTCTCACGACTGCAATGCTTCTTGCCAGCTTTGCATGCACACGTTATGTGGGGTTTCCAGCAGATTGTGTGGTCTAGTATCACACCTAGTAATTTATTTTCATATATACTATACTCTTTCTAGTTGGACATTGTCTATCACTACTTTTACTTTGGTGTTTATTTTATAATTTATAAACAACATAAACTTTGTTTTGTCCAGATTGGAGGATGATTTGTTTTTGTCAAACCACCATTTTAATTTTTCCATTTCTGTTGTGGTCACCTCCAAAAGTTGCTGTAAATTCTCACCAGAACTGAATATATTCGGTCATCCACAAATAAAACAAATTTCAATATTTTTGATATCTTGCATATGTCATTTAAGTACAGAATGAACCGTTTTGGGCCCAAAACCGACCCCTGGGGTTCACCACAAGTAATATCCATGCATGACGATTTATGTTCAACTATCATTACAAACTGCTGCCTGTTACTTAAATAGCTTCTTTTTAGAGCGGTGGTGCAGAATTGCACCACCTCTCTGATACCATACCTTTCCAATTTATCTATATTCATCTATTGTGGTCAATAGTGTCAAAAGCTTTTTTATTTTTAGATCTATAAATATTCCCTCAGCAAACTATTTTTGGACTATGGAATTAGTTATTAATTCAATTAATTTAATGAGCGCCACAGACGTCGATCTGTTTGGTCGAAACCCGTACTGGCTATCGGTCAGCAGGTTGTGCTTCTCAAAGATTTTGTCTAGTTTAACAGCAACTAGTTTTTCCAATATTTTGGACAATTGTGACAATAATGAAATCGGTCTGTAGTTTGTAAATTGGTGTCCATCTCCAGTTTTATATAGGGGTATGACTTTTGTGATTTTCATTTTGCTTGGAACTTTACCAGATTGAAATGACATGTTATAGATGTGGGTTAGTGGTTTAGCAATACCTTCGATGACTTTTTCTTAACAATTGTCATATCAATATTATTCCAGTCAGTAGATTTTTTTTTTCTCGCATGTGTTCACAATGTTCATGATTTCCTTCTCTTCTGCTCTAAGAAAAGTGGAACTTGGATTTCTGTCCCCATAATCACTGTCATTCACCTCTGTGATTGTTTGTGTGTCATTGATTTTTCCTACCCGTTTTGGGTCCACATTTACAAAGAAGCTGTTGAAGCCATTGACCACATCTTCCATGTCATTTGTAGTGTTATCATTATCTGTAAAATATTGAGGGCAGCTTGGGCTTCTAGATCTATTTCTAATAATACTATTCAGCACTTTCCATATATGTACCTTTGTTGTTGTTTTTACTGGTCTCTGCTTATTTGTTGTATTCCTTCTTGCATACCCTAATATTAGTCAGCATGTTTTCATATTTTTTTTGTATTTTATTTTTGCTTCAGTTGTTATTGCTTTATGAATTCTTTATAGAGCTCATTTTTATGGCAGGCTTACGTAGTCCCTTTGTGATCCATGGACTATCTTTATATTTCTGTTCACTGTTGAATTGTTCAGTTGGGAAATTTTTGTCAAATAAGGATTGAAATATGTTTAGGAATGAATCATAAGCTTTATTAGTGTCTTTTTCTTTGTATACTATATTCCAGTTATGTGTTAGTAATTCATTTTTGAAAGCATTCGTGGATTCATTGGTTCTTACTCTTATATATTCAATGTTGTTGGGAACTTTGTTCTTCCTAAAACTGCAGTCATAGACTGTAAAAACTGGTAGATGATCACTGATGTCATTTATCAAAAGCCTGCTCCCAGTGTGGTGTGGTTCTGCTAGATCTACTTACTTTAGGATATAAACCCAAACTATACAATGTATTAATGAACTCTTCAGTTTTTTATGTATATTTGGATTAAACAGGTCTATATTGAAATCCTTACATATGAACATATCATTTTGTGTTGATTTTGAATGAGTATCTTCTATCCAGTCCTTCAATATTTCAATATTTGATCCCGGTAATATGTATATACAACTTGTGATTACATTCTTCTTTTTTCCCCCATACAGATTTCAGTTGTGATACATTCCGGCACATCATTGACAACTGTATACATAACTTCTACCACCTTGTAATTGAGGCTGTTTATCATATACAGAGCAACCCCCCCCCACCATTTTTGTTCCCCCTATTCTTGTAAGACAGTTCGTATCCAGCTAACTCAAAGTCAACATCGTTCTCAGGGCTAATGCATGTTTCAGATATAGCTATTATCTTGAATGGGTTCTTGAAGTGACTTAGATGTTCTGTGATGTCTTGGAAGTTGTCATATAGGCTTCTGATGTTAATGGGGAGAATTGAAATTTTGTGAACCGAGTTGGCCATCATGTGAAACTGATCATCGATGTAGTATAAACAGTTGCTGTTGATGTTGTTGAAGAAATTATTTTCTGGGTCAATGTTATTTTCCATATCCTGTGATTTCTTTTTGTCAGATGCTCCTTTAAGAGAACGTTTGTGCTTCTCGACAGTCTTCTTTGTTTGAGTAGTGCAACCTTGTGTTTTCTGTTTGCAAATCTGATTATTATGACCGAGTTATCCTTACTGTTTTTCCTAGGGAGAGGGTGACACGCTTCGATGTTGTTATTGTCTATTACAAGTCACTTGTCTCGCAGGAACGCGGTCACCTGGTTCTCCATGGAGATCACTTCCTGTTCGTTTGGTTCTCCGTGGTATCGATCCGTACTGCCGTTTAACCTCCAAACCACAGACAATAATGTAGTTCATCCTCCTGTATTGTTCCAAGTCACCCACGCTGTCTTCTAGGAGGATAATTCCATCATCACTCTCATTGCTCGGCTCCCTTAGGGCTTTAATTTCCTTCATCATGTCTTCAAGAAGGCTTTACTCACCCTGCTGGTCTTGGAGCAATTGTTTTAGCTGATGAAAGTCTTGTTGTTCGTCGATCGTTTTCATAGCAGCGGGAAACTTGTCGCTTAATGCTTTTAACTGCTCCTTTAACTGATCGTTGGATCGTCGTTGCCTTTACCCACACCATTTCACTTGGCCATGCCCCTGGGCATGTTGTTGCTGGTATTGTTGTAGTAGGGCAACAGTAGATCGACACTTTTGCAGCGCTGTTAGCTGTTAGCTGTTGCTAACTTGACTTGATTAACGCAGATTTCCATTTCTCAATCGATTTGTAATTGATGATCAGGTAAAAATCCATAAAATAGGCAAACCATAAAATCAATTAAGATATTCCCAAGGTCTCAATGAGTCATTAAAAATGGTTAAAATTTTAAAAGTAGGCGGAGCCTCAAACAAACAAACCGCAGCTGGAGTAACAAAGTAGGAAAGCAGCGGGAAAAGCGGGCCTGCACTTTAGCATGAAGGCTAAAACAACTGTTTTAGCCTTCATGCTTCATGCATTTTATTAAAGTAGTTTCTGCATTACTCAGACGTTATCTGTTATATTTTACAGTGTTGTTTACTGCTGTTTCCAACTTTGACTTTAAAGCCACGCTAACAGAACATTTCACTGCGAGTTGTCGGATGTCAAAACCACATTTAGCTCTTCTTTTTTCTTTTTCTTTTTCGTTAAGCGGTCAAATTCAATTTGGGCTCTAAATCTAGTTTATTAAATTGTGGTTGTTTTTTTTTCTGCTCTGCAGTTCCTGTTCCATGTCATACCACATTAGTTATTAACACAACTTTTCTTTTGTTGTTCCTATCACCCTTCTGAGGAGTGTATATATAGATCAATTTTAAAACGAGCGGAAGCATGAATAAAAAACTCCCGTCTTTCCCCACTCCCCTGTCATGCCTTCCATCATCGCTGGTCTGAGATGGGCCTGCCTGTAATTCCCATTAGGAGTTGAACATCTCCTGTTGTGTTCTGCTCGGAGATGTTGGGTTGTTTCGAGGTTCTGTAGCGGGGCGGACTTCAGCAGCTCCAGACCGCGGACTAGACCACTTTATCAGGAGCATGACGTCTGTGCAGCAACAGCCGTTTCATGGCGTGGATGATTTGGCTGACGTGCGTGGCACGCTAACCTAGCATGACGAAGAACTGGTGTAACCCTGTGTGTGTGTGTGTGTGTGTGTGTGTGTGGGTTTGAGGGTCCATGTCACTCTCTCTTTGCCTCTCTGTCTCTTTCTGGGTGTGGAAGCTTATTTTGTGCGAGTCTTAGGATCCCTGTGTGTGTGTGTGTGCGTGTGTGTGTGTAGCTGTTGTGTGTATGTGTTTGTGTATCTTTGTGTTTGTGTCTTACAATGTGTGGGTTAGGGGGTCCGTCTCTCTCTCTCTCTCTTGCTCTCTCTCTCTGTCTGTCTGTCTGTCTGTCTGTCTGTCTGTCTGTCTGTCTGTCTGTCTGTCTGTCTGTCTCTCTCTCGCTTTCTCTTTCTATGTGAAAAAGCTTATTTTGTGTCTTTCGATCTGTGTGTGTGTGTGTGTGTGTGTGTGTGTGTGTGTGTGTGTGTGTGTGTGTGTGTGTGTGTGTGTGCACTTGTGTCTATCAATAGCTTTGAGTAGCTGTTGTGTGTGTGTGTGTGTGTGTGTGTGAGTAGTTGAGTAGCTGTTGTGTGTATGTGTTTGTGTATCTTTGTGTTTGTGTCTTACAATGTGTGGGTTAGGGGGTCCGTCTCTCTCTCTCTCTCTCGCTTTCTCTTTCTATGTGAAAAAGCTTATTTTGTGTCTTTCGATCTGTGTGTGTGTGTGTGTGTGTGCACTTGTGTCTATCAATAGCTTTGAGTAGCTGTTGTGTGTGTGTGTGTGTGTGTGTGTGTGAGTGAGTGAGTGTGTACCAGACAGTGTGAGAAGCGTGTAATGGGCTCACCTGTCCCAGACTGCAGACAGATAGCCAGGTGGAGAGAATGGAAACCAGATGGAGAGGAGGAGGATGGAGGGTTGGAGGGATGGAGGGATGGAGGGAGGGAGGGAGGGACTGTGTGTTTAGATAAGATTAGATTGGGACGCCACCTTTGGATCACTTACACAGCTGACACTGAGCAGACAGCTTTCCTTTTTATGATGCTATCAGTTTTTATTTTTCAGTTGTCCTCGTGTGAGTTGACGTTGTCGTGTCTTTCTTTGTCAACGGTGTTTCAGTGTGATTCATTCTCGCTGCGCTCGCCTCCAAAACAGCCTCTTAAATTCAGTGACGCTTACCGATTTAAGTCGAAGTAACGGATTGCGTGTATTTGAATTGTGGTTATTTCCTTTGTAATTGATATGCATTAATAAAATAAAGCAAACTAATTTTGTTTTTTCAAACAACATCACAACTGACCTTCGGTTTTTCCTTTTTTGACAGATTGAGGAGGAGGATTGTGATCACATCTCATTCAGTCCAAGGTATGTTGAAATATTTACTGACGAAGGTTTTCCGCTTCAGCTCGAAGCAAAAACGCTGGTTGCTTGTGATGTGTTCTTTAATCAACAGTAAGCTTATATGTGCTACAATAATTCGATAAGGAAACTAATGCCAACGTCATTTCTTTACACATTTTCAAAAAATGTGACTTTCTGTTTTTGCATATGTGCACCGCCGTGCCACTTTGTGTTATCATCTTGTGCAAGTTGACTTGAGTACCATGCATTTGGTATAAGGATCTTATGTTTTACATTATCCTCGAGAGCTTTTCCATTTTGGGGTATGCACATTTTGAAAGTGTACATGTGTGTGGACATTTGTGATGTTGTCAGTAGGATTGTTCTCTCTACTGTTGAATCTGAAATGCACAATCCGTCCAAACTTGTCCTGCTGCAGCTGTGTTGATTCATACACTCTTTCTGGGTCAATGTGAGCCCAGCAGCACGAGAGGGCTTTGACAGGGATGTAGGTGAGGGACTCTGCAGTTCTGCTGCAGGCCTGCACAGGCTGAGGAATACGTGTGTTGGTTTCTACTTCTCTGTCATTACCATGTCCTCATCTGTGTCTGCTGGTTCTAGTGATGACTGCGAATATGAGCAATGTGATGTGTGTGTGTGTGTGTGTGTGTGTTTGTGTGTGTGTGTGTGTGTTTGAAAGAACTCTGGGAGGGTAGACAGGGTTCATCTGTCCAGAAATGCCAGTCTCTCTGTCTCTCTTGCTGTCTCTTTCTCTGTCTGTCTCTCTCACTCTCTCTCTCTCTGTCTCTCTGTCTGTCTCTCTCTCTGTCTCTTGCTGTCTTTCTCTCTCTCAGTAATGCTTTATTGGCATGACTGCATACATTATAATGTTGCCGAAGCAGGTGACGGTGAAATAGGTTAAGAGTATTAAACAATAAACATAGAAACAAATAAATAACATGGAAAAAGGAACAGGTAGACGTGGTAGAAATAAAGAATAGTATTTGAACAGTAATTGACAGTAATCAGAACAGTAATTGACGGTGTTTTGGTCACTCACTGACCGTTAGGCTATACGCCAAAGGTGTGACCTTTGGCCCTCTCCTAAAATAAGCGGCCGTTGCTCTGTCTCATCCAGGAGTAGAAAATTTGGAATTTTGTTTTCAAATTTCTCCTGGTATTTTTCTCTTTATGTTCTGACAATTTAGGAGGAAGTGCATCTCTGTCTCGACCTCGCCTGCCATACAGTGACCACCTGTTCTTTGCTCTTTTGGTAGCCAAGATGTTTTATGCCAGACCAAATATTTTTCCTTTAATTTTTGGTGAACATTTTGATTAATTAGGGTGTGTAGGGTTTAGATGTGATCTGTAGTGCGGTGATTTGGTAGAAAGCCAATCTGACTCATGCTCAAGACCCTGTGCTCGGTAAGGAAGGCCTGTATTCGGGCGTTAAGAATACGGCAGACGACCTTCCCCAGGTTACTGCTCACAGATGCCTCGGCAGTTACTGGGGTCAGATTTATCCCCACTCTTGTATATTGGGGATATCAGCCCCCTATTCCAGGTGTCAGGAAAGCAGCTAGCTTGTAGAACCAGGCTGAACAGTTTAAGCAGCAGGGCCTTCTGCAGCTCAAGAGAGCTGTGTTTGAGCATTGCAGTCCTGATGCTGTCAGGGCCACAGGCTTTTTTTGGTTTGAGACTTTGGAGTTTGTCTGCTAGTTCCTCTATTGTAATGTGGTAGTCAGTTGGTTCTGATTTTATTTTTTAATATATGTAATTGATTAATGTATTTCCAGCTTTCTTTTATATGTTTTTGTTCAGATGAGAGGTCTTCTGACAGTATTTCTTTGTATAGGTTTTTTGTATTGGTCTCTGTCTCTCACGCTATCTCTGTCTCGCTGTCGTGCTCTCTCGCTGTTTCTTGCTGTCTCTCTCTCTCTGTCTCTCTCTCTCTCTCTCTCTCTCTCTCTCTCTGTCTCTCTCTGTGTCTCTCTGTCTCTCTCTCTCTCCCTCTCTCGCTCTCTCTCTCTCTCTCTCTCTCTCTCTCTCTCTCTCTCTCTCTCTCTCTGTCTCTCTGTCTCTCTGTTTCTCTCTGTCTCTCTTGCTCTCTCTCTCTCTCTCTCTCTCTCTCTCTCTCTCTCTCTCGCTGTCTGTCAAATTCAAATAGCTTCAAATGTTCAAATGGCTGTCTCTTTCACCCTCTCTCTGTCTCTGTCTCTCTTGCTGTCTCTCTCTCTCTCTCTCTCTCTCTCTGTCTCTCTCTCTCTCTCTCGCTGTCTGTCAAATTCAAATAGCTTCAAATGTTCAAATGGCTGTCTCTTTCACCCTCTCTCTGTCTCTCTCTCTCTCTCGCTGTCTGTCAAATTCAAATTCAAATGGCGTCAAATGTTTAAATGGCTTTCTGTCTGTGTCTCGTCTCTTTGTCTCTCTCTCGCGCTTGCGCATGCTCTCTCTCTCTCTTAGACATCCACACACACACACACACACACACACACACACACACACACACACACACACACACACACGTCAACAAGTCAGTCTCAGGCATGGCGATGTGGACACACACCGAGATACATATGCTGACACACAGATATCCGCGCACACACACACACACACACACGTGTACACAGGAAATATGCAGACAGGGGCACAGACACACACAGAGACATATATCCAGATTCCTTGCCGGCTGGTGCCATGCGTTCCTGCAGACAGCTCGGCTCTCTAGAGTTACACACAGGGGAAGTCCAGCGGCCGCTGCAATGCTTTGAACACCGATAGTTTGTGTACCATCCATCATTCACTATGGGAGGAACGCAGTTTAAAGGGTTTGAATATGACGTGAGGAACGTTTACAAGGTTTCGGCATCTTATGACTGACAATTCAGTGACTTTCAGTTTCAAGCCACTGCTGAGGCCGCGGTGCATCAAAATTAAATCGAATAGGTGAATGAGTAAAATGCACACTGTTGCACAAGAAGTCTATTTGGGAAAAGGCTTTTTTCATGTCTTAAACAGGTTTAAAGTTTTCCATCCATTGTAGACCGGTTTCCACAACGGTTCACTGTTCACGTTGCAACACCAAAACAAGAGAAATGCCATCAAAGTTGTGGGTTGTGGGTTGGTGCAGCTGCAAATGGAAAACTTCCTACAACAATCCTTTTTAAATGCATTATCCTACAACAACCATGTAACTTTGACAAACAATAAGGGTGAAGTTATGTTCACCGTGATGGATTACTTTTCCCAAACAACTTCCACCCGAATTGGTTTTCATGCTGTGCTGAAATGAATGGAAACCAATGGCTGCCTGGGAGGAAAACACATTCAAAGAACTTATAACCCCACAGTATGGGGGTGGAGTATTGTAAAGTTTGTATCCACTTTGCATACTTTGTATACAAATATACATGGGGAATGGGGAGTAATGTAAAGTATACATATTGTTTATACTTTGTATCCACTTTGCATATTTGTATACAAATATACATGGGGAATGGGGAGTAATGTAAAGTATACATATTGTTTATACTTTGTATCCACTTTGCATATTTGTATACATTGTATACAAAGTATGCAAGTATACATAGGGGTTGAGGAGTAATGTATACGTACATACTGTGTATACTTTGTATCCACTTTGTATCCTTTTTGTATAATTTGTGTATAAAGTATGCAAGTGTACATGGGGGTGGGGAGTAGTGTAAAGAACACATGATTTGTAGTAAATGGGCTATAACTTGAAAAATCACAGGCATGTCCTTTATTTATGTCTTTAACATGAGCCGTGTGTCAGCTACTTGAGTCAGCATGTGTACCCGGGTTTCTGAAAGTCATGTAAGTAAGTCTTAAAAAGTCTTAAATTCATTTATTTGGATGGATTTTAGGCCTAAAAAGGTTTTAAATTGTCTTCACACGTGGTTTCAACAGGTCTTAAAAATTGACTGGCTGGTAAAGTTACTTCTTTAATGTTCTTCAAGATGCAAATAATTGATAGTTTGGATTTTATTATCATTATTATTATTATTATTATTATTTATGCTTGGCGGGGGAACCAAACCACAATTGTTGCAGCCCGGTTAGAATTTATCCAAGCACACCCAGCTGTTACAATGATGTATTGTTTTATATCATATTACATTATATTATATTGCACTATATCTTTACATATTGCTATTATATCACAATAAATGTTGGAACAAAAATGTTAATAAATTCACGTACTTTGTAATTACTTAAGGACTTATTTTTCGTTTATACCGATTTTCCTTCATATCTTTATCATTATGGCCGTGATATGTGTATTAAACTGCATCCTAAGCGGTATTCGAAAGGTTTAAACAGGTCTCACATTTAACTTGTTGATACCTGCAGAAACACTCACGTGCCACAGTGTTTTCGAAAATGTTCGTTGTCAGTGGTTGAAAACAGCTAAACCAGGGAGAGAGATATTTGTTTTCAAACTTTACTCAGTTTATTTAGTTTAGTTAGTCATGGCGTTAGAGGTACTACACCCGGGTGCGACTGGGAGTTAATGAGGATGTTGCTCGGCGGCACTTCAGCAGTGATGCCGGACAACAGAAACAGATAATTTGGGGTTTTGGAGCAAGGACATACGCCTCAACTTATCTACATAATAAACATGCCCAGTTGTAATAAAACTGCTATTTTTATTAGAATGACTGTGGATATGTTCACATGGCAGACTAATAAATAAATCAATAAATCAATAAATGGGAAAATCGGTTTGTTTCAAGACACTGGCTTATGATAAGAATTTGAAAAAATGAGTACATAAATAAAAACCACGGATTTGAGACATTTACGATAACATAAACACTAATAGAGGATGTCAAAATAAAGGTGGTGGGCCTATACTGTAAAAAAAATGCAGATATTTACTGTGAATAAATACAGAATTGTTCTGTCTTTTTCACAGTACAATAATATACATTTAAAATACAAGGAATTCAGCTTTGTTGATAAATATCCTGTAAAAGTACAGCAAAAGTCTGAGGCAGTTATGGAACACGATTGTACACTTTTTTAACATCAGTATCTAATGTTAATTCAGTAGTTATCGAAGTAAAACAGTTATTAGTGTAAAAATAAAGTCCAATAAAGTTGATTTACATTTTCACTGTTCAGTGTGCATTTACTTAAAAATACAAAATATTCATTTTAAGTGATAAACATATTATGTAACTTAATTTCTAATTTAACAGACACTCTCCCTATAAAATTATGTTCAATACAGTGTAATAAAAATATGACAGCTATCCAACATTGTAGATGTTTGTTTGTTTTTCTGTTTCAAGAAAAAGCAAGATTGAAAGTGATTATTATCCAGTAGCTACTAAAACGTAAAGATACGATTAGAGCACATTTAAATACCACCACCACTGACCAAAGAATTGTACAATGACAAATTTACAGGCCAAACAAGAAGCAGCCCAGTGCCAGTGAGGAATGCAGAAAACATAACAGGTGGAGTCAAACGGGAGGAAATACAGGCGCGTTATTAGGTCGGGTTTGAAAGTCAAGGATTGGTCGATACTAATCACACAATACATTTTACTGGTGATCCCCTGTAGAATTTTATTTTCTTCTGTGTACAAATAAAACTTAATTGTTATTGAAACAGTAGTTCAACTTATTATTAGTACTGTCATTCTATTTTATGTCATTTATGGAAAATTTTTTTGGTAATTTTTGAAACATCATTAGCGTTATGTCAACAGATGTTTCTAAATCCTTATGTGCATAGGCTTTAACTGTGCACCAGTGGCGGCTGGTCCTAAAAAAATGAGGGGGGGGCATAATTTGCCCTTGGCGCAGCACACCTGACAGCTGCTTTAATGTCCACACAGTCACAGAGTTATTACGAAGGACAATGTGGCCCATAGATTTCATCAGGGTTCATAGACGGTGGATGATTGACAGTCGAGACGAGACGTGGTGGTGGGTGTGAACATGATTGACAGCCACGGGAATTTTGCAATCACATTAGATCAAAAAAACCTTAAAACAACACCAATTCCCTGCCAATAAAAGTGGGAGTGTCTGGGGCGGCACAGAACTGCGCCCCCTGGAAAATCTGAAGAAACCAATCAGACAGCAGCCTCAGGTCACCTGCTCACCACAAGTTTGAGGGCTTACATAAGGTATGGTTTGGCCGGCGCCCCTCACCCAGGAAGTATATGTATTCAGACAGGAAGTATATGTATTCAGACAGGAAGTATGTGTATTCAGACCGGAAGCATATGTATTCAGACAGGAAGTATGTGTATTCAGACAGGAAGTATATGTATTCAGACAGGAAGTATGTGTATTCAGACAGGAAGTATGTGTATTCAGACAGGAAGTATATGTATTCAGACAGGAAGTATATGTATTCAGACAGGAAGTATATGTATCCAGACAGGAAGTATGTGTATTCAGACAGGAAGTATGTGTATTCAGACAGGAAGTATATGTATTCAGACAGGAAGTATATGTATTCAGACAGAAATCAACCAAACAGCATTTGGACCGATATTTAATGCTGCTGACAGGTGCTCACAGGCTGAAAACACCTTTATTTCATCATTATTTGCATTATATAACTACATTATATTCAACATGTTTAAGTCGATTTCCATCTCTTGATATTCGAAGGGGGCGGCGCCCCAGCGCCCTGTACTAGCCAGCGCACCACACACATTTATAAAGCCTTCATAAAACAGGACTTGTCATTGAGTTAAGGTGGTATTAGTGCAGTTGACTCGCTGCATGCTAACATGGCAGGTTAAGGCGCCGGGCTGAAGGCTGCAGGGCCCGGAGCAAGGTCAGTCAAACTGGAATCAAAACAAGCTACGGATGTAATTGATAAACAAGGGCTATTAGTGGACTGTTTGGCCGCGTATGAATGCGACTGCTGTCCTGCGTGTCCAGTGTCGCCGGCCCCGGTCTCTGGTAGAGCCAGGAGCACACGAGGAAATCCATCATGCTTAACTGTCCTGACTTGCATTAGCAAACTCGGTTAGCCTCAAACTCAGCTGGCCATAAGAACCCCTGTGCTCCCCCTTTGCACAAAGACACACGCAGCTATTAGACACACACACACACACACACACACACACACACACACACACCCATCCTGTCTTGGAACCTCCCTCTCTCTCCGTTTCTTTTTTCATTAATTCCTCTAAAACACTTGACCATGATGCATACAAATAGCTCTCACGTCACTTCAGTGTAGTGTGGCAACAGGTTTCTCTCCCCCCCGCTCCCCTCTCTCTCCCTCTCCTTCTCCCCGGCTCCTCTCTCCCTCTCTCTCCCCCTCTCTCCGCCTCCCCCTACCCTCTCCCTCTCTCCCTTGCTCCCTGCTCCCCATCTCTCTCACCCCCACCCCCTCCCCCCTTCCCCTGCTCTCCCTGTCTCTCTCCCCCTCTCCGCCCCGCTCCCCCTCTCCCCTCTCTCTCCCTCTCCTTCTCCCCAGCTCCTCTCTCCCTCTCTCTCCCCCTCTCCCCCCCGCTCCCCGCTCCCCTCTCTCTCCCTCTCCTTCTCCTCGGCTCCTCTCTCCCTCTCTCTCCCCCTCTCTCCGCCTCCCCCTACCCTCTCCCTCTCTCCCTTGCTCCCTGCTCCCTCTCTCTCCCTCCCTCTCTCTCTCCTCCCCCCCCTTCCCCCGCTCCCCCTGTCTCTCTCCCCCTCTCCGCCCCGCTCCCCCTCTCCCCTCTCTCTCCCTCTCCTTCTCCCCGGCTCCTCTCTCCCTCTCTCTCCCCCTCTCTCCGCCTCCCCCTACCCTCTCCCTCTCTCCCTTGCTCCCTGCTCCCCGTCTCTCTCTCCCCCCCACTCCCTCTCTCTCTCCCTCCCCCTTCCCCTGCTCCACCTGTCTCTCTCCCCCTCTCTGCGCCGCTCCCCCTCTCCCCTCTCTCTCCCTCTCCTTCTCCCCGGCTCCTCTCTCCCTCTCTCTCCCCCTCTCTCCGCCTCCCCCTACTCTCTCCCTCTCTCCCTTGCTCCCTGCTCCCTCTCTCTCCCTCTCTCTCTCTCTCTCCCCCCCCCCTCCCCTGCTCCCACTGTCTCTCTCCCCCTCTCCGCCCCGCTCCCCCTCTCCCCTCTCTCTCCCTCTCCTTCTCCCCGTCTCTCTCTCTCTCCCTCTCTCTCCCTCTCCTTCTCCCCGCCTCCCCCTACCCTCTCCCTCTCTCCCTTGCTCCCTGCTCCCCATCTCTCTCTCCCCCGCTCCCTCTCTCTCTCTCTCTCCTCCTTCCCCTGCTCCCCCTGTCTCTCTCCCCCTCTCCCCATCTCCCTCTCTCTGCTACTGGTGTCATGAACGCCCCCTGTGGCATGCAGGTCGGCAAGAAGCTTTGTAGACACAACTGTATCACGTACACATGCAGACACACGCAAATCTTCTCTGTGTGTCCATGTGTGTGTGTGTCTGTGTGTGTGTGTGTGTGTGTGTGTGTGTCGGAAGGTGTTCATCAGTAATATGAGACGGTGTGTTTCAATTCCTCTTGGTCACCCTGTCGCCAGAATCACTTCACACACACACACACACACACACACACACACACACACACACACACACACACACACACACACACACACACACACACACACACACACACACACACACACACAGCTATTTTGGATTGGAGCAGAATTTGCATGTGGATGATGCACCGTTTCCTCAGCGTCTGAATGATGATGCAACTGCGGTGGACGAGGTGCTAATGGGATTGAAATTGACTTAGAAATTGAGTTTTGGTTTGAACAAGCACGTTATCTGTGAGCCTTCCTTTTAGTGTGTCTGTGTGTGTGTGTGTGTGTGTGTGTGTTGAATTCAGAAACTGCACGAGTTTATTCCGTAAAACTAAATTATACATTTTCTTTCATTTCTTCATATGATAAAGGACTATTTACTTTTTTGCTATTAGTGTTGTACTTGCTATCAGCTAAATCCATTGGGATTATTTGGGACTATTATTTAAATCCATTTTGGGGTTTTTTTTGAGTGGGGGGGTTTCATGGAGCTGTCTGGGCACCTCTTTTAGAAAAAATGTTGGGTTAACGAAGGTTCAATATATTGCATAGAATTCATCCAGTTAAAGCTTGTATCAGAAAGATGCAAACTAGATATTGATTTTCTTGTGGACTAGAAAAAGAGAATATCACCCATCTATTCTTCTAATGTATATATGCAAGAATGTTCTGGATTGATGTAGCCAACTTTCTAAAAAACAGACTTAAGATGAATACTGAAATAGATATGTTTGACGTAATGCTATATTTCAATAAAGATAACATTGGATAAGCGTGCACTGGGGGGGTTTGCAGCCGAGTGTGAAATGGCCGGGATGAGAGTCAGCACCTCCAAGTCTGAGGCCATGGTTCTCTACTGGAAAATGATGGATTTCTCCCTCCAGGTTGGGGATTAGTCGTCGCCTCAAGTGAAAGAGTTCAAGTACCTCGGGGTCTTGTTCACGAGTGAGGGTAGGATGGGGCGGGAGATTGACAGGCGGATTGGTGCAGCATCAGCAGTAATGGGGACGCTGTACCGGACCGTTGTGGTGAAGAGGGAGCTGAGCCGGAAGGCAAAGCTCTAAGTTTACCAGCCAGTCTTCGTTCCAACCCTCACCTATGGTCATGAGCTTTGGGTAGTGACCGAAAGGGTGAGATCGTGGATACAGAATGAGTGTCCTCCGTAGGGTGTCTGGGCTCAGCCTTAGAGATAGGGTGAGGAGCTCGGACATCCAGTGGGAGTTTGGAGTAGAGCCGCTGCTCCTTCATGTCGAAAGGAGCCAGTTGAAGATCTTTGGGCATCTGATTAGGATGCCTCCTGGGCGCCTTCCTTTGGAGGTGTTCTGGGCACGACCAACTGGGAGGAGACCCCGGGGTAGACCCAGAACTCGCCGGAAGGACTACATGTCCAATCTGGCCTGGGGACGCCTTGGGATTCCCCAGGAGGAGCTGGAGGGCGTTGCTGGGGAGAGGGACGTCTGGAGTGCCCTACTTAGCTCGCTATCACCGCGTCCCGACCCCGGAGAAGCGGCTGAAAATGAATGAATGAATGATAAGATTGGAAATAACATGCTGTATATCATACAACTAGTTACTGCTTTTGGAAAATTCCATATTCATGAGAAAAAATGGTCAGAAACCAAGCCAACTTTCCTGCACTTTTGTAATTAATTTAAACAATATATCACCATTTTATTTAATGTTTAAAACAAGTTACTAAGTGGATTTAATCCGCTGCTTGTAACACAAACTCTGGCATTATAAAATGTAATCTTGTGTGTATTTTTGTCAGCTTTTTATTTTTGTTTTCTGTTGTCTGTGCCTTTGTTCGTACCTTTTTGTATGAAAATGTGTTCAATAAAGAATGGAGGGAAAAAAAATTGCTCGACGTTGGGTGGGCCAGAAAAATGGCGGGAAATCTCAAAGGAAATGATGCATTTGACGTCACCAGGAAGCTGCTAATAAACTTAAAATGGCGGTAATGTGATTAAATGTGCATCGGCTCTGTGTCGATGCAGTTGCCCACTGGGGACCGGGGTTCGCGCCCCGGTCTCGTCAGATCCGACTATGGCCGGACTCGACGAAGCAGCGATCATTGGCAACGCTGTCTTCGGGAGGGGGGCGGAGTCGGCTTGTGCTCGTCACGTGAATGCGTCTCTGTGTGTGTCGGAAAAACAGTGGTTCGGCTTGGAGTCGCCTTGTCACGGAAGTGGCGAGGCGGTCTCCTTCGAGACTGCCGGCCGGAGAGATGCAGTTGGCGAACGCAGACAGTGCGAGGGTGGGTGTTTGAATTAAAATAGGGATCGATTGGCCACTAAATTGGGAGAAAAAAAGGGAAAAATCAGAAATAAATTTATAAAAAAAAAAATGTGCACATTTACAAAAAAACAAAAAACAGTGTTGTTTACCTGATGCGAGGACATCCCTCCGGTCTAGTTCCCGTAAGTTCTCGTTTTACTATGGCCGCCAAAATGCACACTACCAAAAAGTTTCCAATAACTACGTTTGTGTCAAGTGAGGTCTTAAAATGGACGTTTGCTCATCATTTTGTTTGTTTAGCTCCACTCTCTATTTCTAAACCAGTGAAAGTGTGAGCGGGTTTGAAAATGTGTGGAAAATGGACGACCTGGAAATAAGAGCTTCTTTCAGTTCCAGCTGGGGATGAAATCAATAGCCAGCTGTGTGGTAAGGCTATATGGAAAATTGAGAATGAATGAATGAATGAATAAATAAAAGAGGTCACATCAGAGAAGTCAATGTTTACCATGTAAAGACACCCTACATGAGCGGGAAACGACACAGAAGACACTGTTATGCCACGTGTGAATAAATCTGTAAATCTTATAGATAGTAACTGTATGGGTGAACAGGGACTACCGCCGCCGGTGAGAGAAATCATCCCTACAGTGTTCTCTCTCTCTCTCTCGCTCTCTCGCTCTCTCTCTCTCGCTCTCTCTGGGTGCATGCTGGGAGTGGGAGCAGGAGCATGGAGCGAGTGTTGGTCGGCAGAGTCAGTCTTTGTCTTTTCATCATTTTGTGTTGTGTTATCTTATTGCGGTGTGTATTTCTATCGGGTAGCTGTTTAGTTTTGTTACAGTTTGTTGGTTTTGTGTACTTTGTGTCATGGAGCTCTCCAAGATCCATGCCATGGATCTCTCCAAGATCCATGCCATGGAGCTCTCCAAGATCCATGCCATGGAGCTCTCCAAGCTGACAAGGAAACACGGTCTTAAGATCTGTCGGAGTTTCTCTTGTTCGGTGGAGGAGTGTGGGTTAGCGGTGGAGGACTGTAGGTTAGTGGTGGCCAGCAGTCTTAAATCTGTGGCCAGAATGAATGGAGCGGTGGGGATTTTTGTGGATGAGGTGGAGAAGGCTAACACCGTCATCACAAATGGCGTTGTAATGAATAACACATATATGTGCCGGTGCTGCCTCTGGCTTCACTGACCAGGAAGGTGGTTCTGTCTAATGTGCCCCCGTTCACCAGAGATGAAGTGTTGGAAAGAGAGCCTTCCAGACACGGTAAAATAGTGTCCCCCATTTAAAAACAAAAAACAAACATGTCTGGGTGTAAATCTCCTTTGCTTAAGCATGTGGTGTCTCTCCGGAGACAATTGTTCACGTTTCTGAACAACAGCAACGCAGAGTTAAACTTGACTTTTGGCTGAGAATTGATGGGTTTGATTATATTTTGTTTGCTACCTGAGAAGATATGACACACTTTGGCTGTGGTAGAGGGACATGTGGTCAGAGTTTGTCCAGGGAACCCTGCTGGTGCATGACAAAAAGCTTCTGATCGGACTACTGGAGAGGGAACACGAGGGAAGAAAGACAAAGGCCGGAGGAGACCGGTGGGGACAGCAATAGAGATGGTGTAAAGGGGGAGGAAGGAAATAAAGGTGTTGGAGAAAAAGAAGCTTTGAGCACTGAAGTCATCAGTGATGAAGGAAAGGAGGTAATTGTGCCCCTTCTTCAGGGGCACCATTGAAACATTCTGACCTACAGTGTAATTTCCTGGTTCGGTTAATGCAAAGCGATCGAAGAACATCAGCTGAACAGGATAGTGAAGACAGCTAGCAAGATCATTCTTGCCCCTCTCCCCTTCCTGTTGGAGATTTACCTTCAACACTGCGTTCGCCAAGCCCCCAGGTCCACATCCCCACCACCCTTCTCACAACCTGTTTCCCCTCCTGCCGTCTGGGAGGAGGTACAGCAGCATCGGTGCTACATCCAGCAGAATGCTAAATAGCTTCTACCCACAAGCAGTCAGGATCATTAACAAACTGTGCCCCCCCCACCTACCCTCTAACCCCCCCCCCCATCAGTGCTGGTCACTCGTTGACAGACAGCAGCTGTCAACATTGAACGGAAATTGCACTTTTAATAGGCCGTATTGGACTTGAATGGACTGTTGTTTGTGCTTTTTTTGTTTTGTTCTCTGTTTTTATGTGTTTAGTGGTATCGTTTTAGGGAAATTTTAGATGTCTATATTTTCATCTTTTCTGTTGCATCACTATGGGCTGGAAGAAACGGCATTTGTTTTTATTTTTTTCTGTACACAAGTACATCATGGAAATGATAATAAACTAAATCTTGACTCTTGAATCTCTTGAAGTGAGTTTCAACAGAGCAGTGAGACAGGTGATGGTGATGACAACATTGAAGGGGAGGAGGAGAAGGACGACTGCACAACAGCTGAGGCTGGGCCAGAGGAGATTCTGGCCGAAAGCGCAGATATCGATGTGGTGGATGAGGAGAGCAGTCTGACTGTCACTCACAGACTGTCTGTCTGACCGTCAGAAAAGGAAATCTGATGTCACCAATAGTGGTTCAACAGCAAAGAAGGCGACAACAAGCAAAGAAAAACAGAAACAGACTGTGAAGGGGAAAATAGTGGAATGTGACTCCAGTGATGAAGATTTTTTTGATACACAGTGTGATTGAGCAAACTTAAGGGGTTGAGAAAATGAAACGGTTCCTCCAAAAAAAACAAACTGCAAAGGGAGTGAAAGTGGCAAATTACTTTCCGGATAAAGTGACCTTCCTTAACTCAGTCAGATTAAAATGAAGACTAAGTGAGATTTGGGGGGGGGGGTTACTGAGTAGGAAATTTAGAGATTGAAGAAAATAGTGGTCAAGGTCAGCCAAGAGCTGTTTGAAGATGGAGAGGAATCAAGCTAAAGGTTTTCTTTTTGTCAGACTGTATGTGCTGTTCGGCTGCCTCCTTTTTATTTATTTATTTTTTTCTCAGTGAAAGGTTTTAAAACTGGCTTATTGAATTTAAATAGAACTAGAGACATAAAGGAAAGGATGCAGCTACATGAGCTGATGAAGCTGAAAAGTGTTGATGTGATGTTTGTCCAGGAAACACACAGTGACATGTAGACATTATATACGATATACAATCTAATATGCAATAAGTGTATTCAGTCAAGACAGTGTAACAAAGTCAACAGTCTATGTATTGAGTAGTGACTGAAAAGGCACAGGCAGAAGCATAACATTTATATATACCTTTCCTACATTCTTATCCTGCAGAAATGAAAAATAATAAGAAAATAAAACTCATTCACACTGGGGCGTCTGGGTGGCGTGGCAGTCTATTCCTTTTTCTGTTGTCTCTTTGAGACAGTGGTGGGGCTGTGGGAAGGTTAAAATCAAACAGCTCTGTCAGCAATACACTATGAATGTCATGCGAAGCATTACTAGATCATTGAGAGCTCTAGAGATTGAGATAGTGGAACTCCAAGATTAAATTGAGTCCACAGGACATTGAGGTTATATTGAAGCTCCCAAATCCCCCCCATAAAAAAACGTTGTTAGCTGACCTAGGCACTAAATTTCAGACAGCACTGGTTTGCTCATGTTTCCAGAGCATCAACCAGATGGACACTTCACCCAAGTTTTTCTTTGGATTGGAGAAGAATGGACAGAGCAGGTACATCCACACCTTAAGGTCAATTGATAGAAAAGAACTCACGGAATCCAAAGACGGGCAGTGCAGTTCTACTCTGAGCTGTACAAAACAGAGTATGTGGAGAGTGAACGGCTGTTTGAGTGTTTCTGTGAGGGTTTCCCCAGAGTCTCTAGCGATGACCATCCTAAGTGAAGGAGCTGCTGGTTTTCGAGGAGCTGTATGCAGTTCTGCAGGGGATGATCAGAGGAAAATCCCCGAGCATTGTTACTCTTCATATGGAGTTTTACAAGACCTTCTGGGATGAATTTGGCTGAGAACTTATGGAGGTTTTCAATGAAAGTTTTGAAACTCTGACTCTACCTCTGAGCTGCAGGAAAGCAGTAATTACTCTGTCGCTGAAGAAGGGAGACCTTCAGGATATTAAAAACTGTCGGCCAGTCTCCCTCCTGTGCTTAGATTATAAAATCTTGTCTAAGGCGCTGAAATGTGATGGATGAAGTAATTCACTTGGACCAGACTTACTGTGTGCCTGGTAGGTCCATCATAGACAATGTGTCTTTAATCAGGGATGTTTTGGATGTCTCTAGTCCTTTAGGCACAGACTTTGGTCTTATCGCATTAGACCAAGAAAAAGCATTTGACAGGGTTAAGCACATTTATCCCTGGAATGCTTTGGAGCGGTTTAGTCTCAGCCCACTTCTCATTGCTATGATCAAGATTTTGTACCGAGACAGTGTATTGAAGATAAGAGGGGGGTTGAGTGTTCCTTGCACAGTACACAGAGGTGTAAGGTAGGGCTGCTCTCTATCTGGAATGATCTATGCATTATATATTGAACCCTTCTTACACAAAATACGATCCTGTATTGATGATTTGGTTATACCAGGTTTTAATACTTCTCATGTTTTAACTGCTTATGCTGATGATGTCATGGATCTGATTAGATACCAATCTGAAATTAATCACGAAAATGTATTTGATTTTGGTCTTATTTCTGCTGCAAAGGTAAACTGGAGAAAAAGTGAACCCTTGGCAGTTAGAAACTGGTCTGGTAGTCTTCCAGTTTTACCAGGTGGTTTGGGATGGAATAAAGATGGTATCAGATAGCTGGGTGTTTTATCTTGGTAATGAAGAGATGGTTAACATAATCTGAGAGGGCATATTAGAGAAGATTAAGGGAAAGTTTAACTTTCCCTTAATCTTCAAGTGGCAATGGCTGCTCTCTCAGATGTCTTTTAGAGGAAGAGCTCTAGTCATCAATAATATTGTAGCATCAGCACTATGGCACCATTCAGCTTGTATGAAGCCACCTACCGGTTTACTCCCAAAATTACAAGCAGGTTTAGTAAGTTTTTTGTCTGTGGATAAGATGCATTGGGTATCGCAAAGTGTGTTTTACTTACCAAAGGAAGTTGGGGGGGGGCAAGCCCTGGTACACTGGTACACCTAGCAAGTAGATTGGCAACTTTTCATTTCCAATTTGTACAGAAATACCACAGCTTTTCATTTACAATTTGTACAGTAATATCTGACGCGGTTTAAATACCCTGTGTGGAAGGAGTTTGCAGGTAGAATTTTGAGAAGAACAGATAAGTTAGGACTTTTCACTCTATTGTTTTTAATGTATTCTAGGTTTTTAAATGTGTCCTCTTTGCCTGATTTTTATAAGGGAGTTATTTTTAGGCTTGGCACATTTTTAAAAAGAGACGTTGGAGCCATCAGTCTGGTAACTGGAGGAATGTCTTATTGGTGGATCCAGAAAAAAACATACAGGATAGTGAAACACCAGGCCTCTATCACACTCTCTGCTCTGTTGGTGCTACAACTCTGAGACGGATAGTGGATATAGCTGGACCTGGATTTATGAACACTGAAGCTGTGGCTGCACTGATTGGATTGAAATCTGTTCGCCATATGACGACCATTTTAAATAGCTGGACTGCAAAATTAACAAAAGCAGATAATGAACTGTTGAAAATGCTTTCGGAAGGTGAGGCGTTCCCAGATGAAGAGGACCAATTTCCAGAGTTGGGACTGTTGCCAAATGTAGACTGTTGTTCTGGATTATTGTTGGATGTCAAACAGAGAAAGGTCTTTGATCCGCGTACTGTGAATAGAAAAGCAATCTACAGATATTTTGTAAAAGTTTTAAGTAAAGATAAGTTGAATGGCAAAATGGATGCATTTGGGAGGGAAAAGCTTTGCATCAGCAACACTGTGAAACCAGTTTGGAACGTCCTCTATAACCTGCCATTAAACACGCCAACAAGTGACTTACAGTGGAGAATATACCATGGAGCTGTTGCAGTGAAATCTTTTATCTCCATAATTAATCACACTGTTTCTAATGGATGTCCTTTCTGTGTTCTGGCAGAAACTGTTTTTCAGGGTTTTTCCGACCGCAGAAGACTTAGGGAACTTTCTGTTGATTTAGATTGTTTGTTTACTTTCTTTAATGAAGTGTGGTCTCAAGCTGCTTTTACTTTCGCAGCAGGATACCAGAAAATCAATGCAACACGTTTCTCTGACTCTTTGTTTCAAAGCTGCAGTGAATCTGTTACAGTTTATTAAGGTTGTTTTTAAAAGTCAAAAAGTCTCTCCCTCTCCCACTCTCTCTCTCTCTGTCTCTCAGTCTCCCTCCCTCCCTCTCTCTCTCTCTCTCTCTCTCTCTCTCTCTCTCTCTCTCTCTCTCTCTCTCTCTCTCTCTCTCTCTCTCTCTCTCTCTCGTTCTCTCTCTCTCTCTCTCTCTCTCTCTCTCTCTCTCTCTCTCTCTCTCTCTCTCTCGCTCTCTCTCTCTCTCTCTCTCTCTCTCTCTCTCTCTCTCTCTCACACACACACTCTCCCTCTCGCTCGCTCTCCCCACTCTTTCCCTCTCTCTCTCCCCCACTCTATCTCCCTCCCTCTCTCTCCCTCTCCCTCACTCTACCCCCCTCTCTCCCTCTCTCCCTCCCCCCCCCCTGCCCCTCTCTCTCCCGCGCTCTCATTCTCTCCCCCCCACTCTCTCTCTCTCTTGCTCTCTCTCCCGCTCTCTCTCTCCCCCTCTCTCTCTCTCTCTCTCTCTCTCTCTCTCTCTCTCTCTCTCTCGTTCTCTCTCCCCCACTCTCTCTCTCACAAACACACTCTCCCTCTCGCTCGCTCTCCCCACTCTTTCCCTCTCTCTCTCCCCCACTCTACCCCACTCTCTCCCTCTCTCTCGCTCCCATCCCTCTGCCCCTCTCTCTCCCGCGCTCTCATTCTCTCCCCCCCACTCTCTCCTCTCCCTCTCTTGATCTCTCTCCCCCACTCTCGCTCTCCCTCTCTCTCCCTCCCACTCTATCGCCCTCTCTCTCTCCCCCACCCTCTCCTTTCCCTCTCTCGCTCCCATCCCTCTCTCTCGCTCTCTCTGTCTCTCTCTCCCTGTCATCCATGATGTGCTTCCGAAATAGTCCGCATGAAAGCACACACAGCTTGAACGACCACCAGTGCGACCCGACCAGCGCCGGTCACCATCTCCGTGACCTAGCCATGTCGTCAGGAGGGCGATGGAAGTGATGAATGGTATTCAGCCGGACCTATATATCCTGTTCTTGCTGACTAGACACTCCGTTTGTCTGTCATCCTCAGTGCTGTTGTTGAGAGACGCGGCCAAGAGTTATTGACCAGCCGGGTAGTGAAGTGTGATGCGAGAGCCTCTTTGAGACGTACCACTGTTGACAAGGTGCACCAGTGCCAGCCAAAAAACACTCTGCGGCCTAAAGTGCAGTGCAACGGGGGGAAACGGGAGGGCCGAAGAATAGCAACACCACCAGTTACAAACGATGTGTGCTGACAAAGCGCTAGCGAGGCCTGCGGTTGCCCCAGTTTGCTCAGCGTTGTTGACAAGCCACTCGCCACTCAGCGACAAGCTGCTTGCTATTCCACACCCATGTAAGCACGGCGAGGGTCACATTGACATCTGCAGTCAGGGGAAACTTGAGCCTATCTTTGCGGCAAACACTTAGTGTGTGTGTGCGTGCAAGTATGTGTGTGTTTGTGTGTGTGTGTGGGTTTCCATTGATGGGGATTAGCAAGGATGTGTGAGTTTGGCTCCCCGGGATGGTCCAGCTAGCTGCCGGAGGTCAATGTGTGTGTGTGTGTGTGTGTGTGTGTGTGTGTGTGTGTGTGTGTGTGTGTGTGTGTGTGTGTGTGTGTGTGTGTGTGTGTTTGCCATGCGGTGGGGGGTTAGGCCTGGATTGTAATGACAATGGAGAGGAATTTAAATGAGAGAAAAGGGGATCAGGGAAGAGGCTTTGGCAC